>JAKTSB010000392.1:0-12920 GCA_030579975.1 Blastobotrys buckinghamii (nom. inval.)
TCAACTCGTAAACATCAGAAAGAATGGAGCAACTCAATCTTGGACTTCAACAATTATAACTAACATATAATTAAAATTGAATACTTATAAGTGAAGCTAGATACGACTCTTCATGCCTGCTTGTTAGTTATCTATTAGCTGAGCCCTATAGTAATATATACTTGCTTATTTAGTTATAATGTTAGACGACTTTCTGGGTATGGATCTATAAGAGCTTTCGATATTCCAGTTGAAATACAATTTGCAAATATTAAGTAATGTTTTGATTATCAAAGTCACAATTTGAGGTTTCCTAGGCTGAGTTTTACATTTGGATCTTCACTTATATATCGAAATAGTATAAATCTCGTTTTTTAGGTAATTTATAGGGACCTCGATGATCTATCCAATTACTGAAGGTTAAATCAATGGCCAAATTTAGCCTAGTTCATCAACATCGTGTATTAAGTACTCATTTTGTACCTGTAAGTTTAACTCTGCTAAAAAGGTATATAATATTGATAAATTCAGCGCATATAGATGTGTTTGTAATTAAGCATATATATATATAAATTCTCAGTTTCAATTGGTCATAATATGGTTACAACTAATTACTATTTCACTTTATATATAATGAATTTTAATCAACATAGAGAATATTTATCTGATAACAATAATCAAAAGTGCCAAGATCTATACTAATATGTAATGTTACAATAAAAATTCAATGTTAGTTAATTAGTTAATTAGTTAGTAAGTTAGTTATATAAAATACCTAGAATTTGATGTCTATCTATATTAAAATATTTATCAATTGTATTTAACATAAAAATCCATAATTATAATAAACAAAGGAAACAATTATTTCATCATTATCATTAATAATGAAAAAACATGCAATCTTCATAGTTATTCAACAAACAAACCAACGACTCAATACTTTAAAGTCAACACTTTTATCATTATCATTAATAAAGATAACATAATCATGACATAATCATAATGACACAATAATGACTAAATAGTCATGAGTTGTTTTAATCATAGTGATGTATTATTTAGGTTTTATATGTTAAATGGAGTTGATGGATATTTTAATATAAATAGACATCAAATCCTAGATATTTTGTATAACCAACTAACCAACAATAAATTTATATTTTGATAATAAATTTATCTTTTTCATCATAAATCTCAAGAAAAAGGTAGTATTATCTGATCATTCATTTTTTACTCCTTTTATTTCAAATTAAATTGATATTATAATTAAAAGAATACATTTATTTATAGATTCTAAAGATCAAGTATCAATAGGCTCTTTACCTTATAAGTTGTAAAATTGTCAGACAATCTCGTTCCAGTAAACGAACCTAACATTTTCACCATACTGTCGTCTCGAATATTCATTTTATTTAACTCAAGTCTCCAATCTAGATTCGTTTTCGTAGCTCGGTAATTTGATTTTTCTCAGCAATAATAACAGAATACAGTATATCGGCGTTGCAAATGGCTATGTCCATATGTAGGTAACACCATTGCAACTCGAGCTCACTAGATTTATGTGCCAAATAACTGGACAAAAGAAGATTAGATATAATTAGCTAACGTGAAGAATTAGAGTATGATAGTATAATTTAAATTGTAACTTGTACATTTTTATATATTGCGTTTTAATCGCTTTAAATGATGTCTTATAGCTATAACTATAAAAATGATAAAAGGCGTATATTTTATATTAGATTTATTGATAAGGGCTACTAAACCTGAGCATGAATTATGTAATAATATCGGTATTATTGATATGTTCACTGACAATTTTGGTCTTGTCATCACTATACTCATGTACTTGTCTTGTAAGACTAACATGTTGAGCTGAATGCTCCTTGAAAGATTTTTCAGCATGCCAATTAAATGGGCTATTTGATTCAAATAACCAATCAATCTCTTCCAAAGTTCTTTTGGCAGTTTCTGGATAAAATAGATATACCATAGCTACTGAAGCTAAATTCACAGCACCAAAAATGTAGAAAGTTTTTTCACTTATTGCATCGAACATAATTGGATTGAGTAACATCAACCAACCGTTACCGATTGACCAGCCAATTACACCCCAGGCAGCACCTTTACTTCTGATTTTTGCTGGAAAGATTTCATTTTGGTAAGTCCACGGAATAGTCAACCAGGTAGCCCCGAAAATAAATGTATAAATAAATACAAAAGAAGCTGATGCAGCACCAAATGAACTAGAGTTATTGTCATTGGCCAATTTACTGAAACCTCCACATAAAAATAAAGCAATAGCTTGACCAATTGAACCCCAGTAACTATTAAATCTTCTTCCGAATCTATCAATAGTAAGCATAGCTATTACTGTTGAAAGCATATAAGTAACTAAGTTTAATCCAGATAACCATTGACTTTTCATCGAATCAAAACCTGCTTGCTGAAAAATCACAGGCTGGTATACCGTAATTGATGCAATTCCAGTCCATTCCTGAATAATTTGGAACCATAAAACTAGCTGTACTCGTCTACTTATATGCCATTTTCCCTGTGATCTAAAAGCCATACCAACAAAGTTATCATTCAAGTTAGTATTTTCTTCTTCAATTACTGCTGCTTTGATATCATGAAACTCAGCTATAGCTTGAGGGTGCTCTGGATCACCATTTCCCCTTAAATCACCTAAAACAGTCTTGGCCTCTTCATCACGTTTATTCTGAATTAACCATCGAGGGCTTTCTGGGAGAAAGTTGATAACAATCGCTAACGGAATTAATGGGACTAACTGGAAGGCGATAGCAAATCTCCATCTAAACTCAGTATTTCCTTGATTAATAAAAGACAGCCCAAAGTTTAGCCAGTAAGCAATACATGCCCCGAAGATATTTGCACAAAAGTTGACTGCAATTGCAAGCCCACGAACAGTATAATCATTGGTTTCAGCTGACCAAACTGGAACTGCAACATTCAGATATCCCGTACCTATACCATTAATTACCCTAGCACAAAGAATCCAGGCTACATTTTTAGCTGATGCTTGTAATGACGCTCCCAAGATAACCCATACACAACCAATTCTGATGGCGTTAATTCTTCCAATTTTATCACTAATCCAGCCGCATAATATTGCGCCAATTAAAGTTCCCAAATAATAAATGGATACAATACCACCTTCCTTAGTAGGATTGGTTATATTTGTAGTCCAGTGACTGTAAGAGGGTGTAGGTGGAATAGCTTCACCCAACCCCATAGTTCTTACATAATCAGGGGATTCATTGACACCCCCCATCATGCCTTGATCATAACCAAAGAAGAAAATACTCAAACAGCATGCAGTATTAATTGCGAATACTAAAGCTTTTCCTTTAAGCTTTAATGTTTTATTCATTTGTATATGAGTCTGAAATTGATACTATAATTCAGTCGTAGTTATTAAAATTATAGCTGTAAAGTTGGTAACTAAAAAGTTTATAATATTAATATAATTGAACTAATCTTTTAAGTTATTTTCAACAGGATCTAGATATGCTTTTATAGAATTTTCATACCCTCAAAATATTTAAACTTAGCCGGGCTTAATTTACTAGAATCAGTTAACTGTATCCTTCTCTTTCTATCAGGATACCTAATTATTAATTACATACAAGCTAAGACTGGCTTGTATTATGATTATTCGAGATCTCAATAATAGATCTGAACAATAGCTCTTTATTCGTCGAGTTTGATTTACAGTGTCTTTCAGATTACCCCACATTTTATTGATTTAAGGTGAAACATTCTGTATTTTTTATAAATGGCTGATACGTGCTTATCGATGAACCTTTTGTACTTCATATTTACTAAGAAAAATATACTATGATATCGCCTGCTATTTTATAATAGCCCTTTAATTTAACCTTGGCATACAAATCAGCTATGAATAATTTAGTAGACAATTCAAAGTACCAATAAAATATGCAAGAACTGCAGAGAAAATCCTCAGAATTCCGAAATATTTTAATACCATATCATCCATCATGTACAAGCTTGTATACATTTAGCTACTGAGTTGATCTCATTACATGATATTATTATATTTTTGCTGCATCAATATTTCCTACAACTTCATGACTTTGGTAAATTGCAAAACTAATGTAGAACATTTAGCTCGTACAGTTGTAGTCAGGTACTGTTGTTCTGAAGGAACATTTGATCGAACTTGTAAATTTCCTAATATGGAATACCCGGCCAAGTGGGGCTCACTTTGATTATGTAACAATTTTTGAGCGATAGATTTATGGTTTCAACTTGCATCCAGATGAAAAAAATAACCATATATGCATGAATAAACATGGTTTAAGTGTTAGTCTGTAAAAGCCTATATATATATATATATCCTAGCTAAATCTTGATACTGAGACCAATGATATGTATATATACTTGTACATTATACAAGCTGTGTTGTATACGTAAATTTCATATTTGATATCAAGAAATTTACCCCACGATCTTTTGTGGGATATGGAATTTGGGATCTATAGGGGAAGGGGATACGGCTATATGGTTAGTTATGGGATGGGAGTTGACGATGCACTAGCCACGCCAACCCATTTTTTGTTTCTAGCCCGAAATTGATTAGATTTAGTTACTATGTTTTTACGGATGCCTAATATGGAACACCATATACCATCAATTAGCTTGATACTTTTGTAAATATGATAGTGGTAACTTCAAATTGTTATCTATATATATACATAAGTTAAAATAAGTTATTGTTGTTATCCATAGTGATAAATCCCAAGAGATAATGGCTTTACCAGTCAACTCATACATTAAACATTGCCATTAACTAGATTTTAGCCTAAGATCAAAGTTTTCTTTGTTATTTAGATATTTTAGATGAACCTATTCTATAGCGTACACAGTACCAAGATGCAGCTGGCGTAATCACAATATTATATTAATCACCAGCAGCATTTAGTGGGATATTCGAATAATATTTAATACGGAAAGGTTACTAAACTAAATTATAAGTTAATATCCAATAATGCAGGGAATTTACTTACTGCAAACATAAGTTTAAAAATCTTTCAATTTGTAGGATATATTTATCCCCAAAAAAATAGGAATTAGATTTATAGATCGACCAGGTTTTTACTGTGCATAATGGGGACCCTGCAAAAACGTTATTTGGATGCTCCATGCATCGAAGCTTTTGTATATTACAATTTCCCTAGCTATAGGCAGTAAAACATCTAAGCTCCTAAACATTCAGACAGCTTTAAATGAATATCGTGGAGTTGATATGTTCATAAGCTATTATTGAGCAAATTTTTGGAATCTATAGTATACAACAGATGAAGTTTGGAATGAGTAAAATCCCTTACTGATTTCAAGTAGATGCACTTAGATTTATCAACGATATCTAATTATAATTGCTGTATATACCAATAATTTATATTCAGCTTCAAGCTCAGCTATAGCAAGTCTTGAAATATTGTTGATTCTATATTCATTTGTATGTTCCAATTAGTCAATTAATTGAATGTGAATTTTTTATTGTAAAGCATACAATTAACATAACTTGAAGCTTTTAGAGTTCTAGTATCCGGACCACAGGAAGTTTATTTAGCATAATTAACTATAGCGGCCATTCCGTTTAAAACCATAATAAACTACCATATATATATAGTGATAAATAACATTTGGCCAGTCATATATTTAATTATTGTACAAAGATATCCGTATGTTTTTAAGTTATCAGTAACCTCTGGATGCTTTTGAATAGTAGTTTACATTTTCATTTTTATAAAATAATCATTAGTATATACCTGCCCATATATATAGTTGAAAATGAATATCAGTTACATCGCTATAACCAGATGCTTGTAATGTACAATAAGGAATAAATAAAAAGCCCTGGTTTGCAAAAATCATTTATGTTTAGAGTGAGCCTATACGATTGATCATGATACTTTTGTCTCAATTATAACTGGCTATTATAATTATATATATTGCATGCAAGTAATCTTTTGTTATAACTATGATCATTCGAAACTCCAACTCTCAATATACATTGTTTTATTGTGCAAAGAACGTTCTACATTACCTCTCCTCAATGCTTTACTTTTGATGCTAAATTTTTAGATTTTGCTGATTTACATTTAGAATAAAATATCGAGATCTGACCATTGATCATCATGGATGTATCTCATCGAAAGTCTAAAAACAATAACTTAATATCAAATCAAATTTGTACCATGGTAATAACAGGTTTTTACGCAGCTGGCTAGGCTTAAGGGAAAGTTATTATAATCCACTTTTAAGTTTTTTGAATCTTATACTGACAAATAGTTAGTATCATACAAGTTAATAGATCGCACTTTCAAAAAATCTATTTACGGTATTAACCACTTTAGCTATTTCCGATACTTTAAAAATTATTTTATCCCTCCGGAAGTTCCTCATGTAGTTCGATCGATCTCAGTTATAGTTATAAACTGTTATAATAGGAGATAAGTATACTATAACTAAGGTTGATTCCTTTTGTCCATTCAACTAGCTTCATATCGTAGTATGCATGCCTTATAGTAGTCATGTTAAATACTATCATAAAATTCAATCTAGTAAGCATATACAGTCTAGTTGATTGCAATTTAAATAGTCAACTTCACCTTCTGACGATGACTGATAGGTGTAAGAGTGGCTTGGTTTCCCCGCATTTAGAACCTGTTCAGCCGCGCATATTTTTACGCGGTACAAATGTTTTATCCCTTCAACAAGCTAAAATCTGGCGAAGTGCAGCAGCTTTTAAAGGATGGCACTATAACGAAATTCAAAAGATGTTGCAAGATTTTCAAAACGCGTGATCCATTGATATATTGATTTTCAAAAAGTTTCGCGTTCAAAGAACCTGACACACTATTTAAATCAAGTTACAAGCCAAGATACTAAATTAGAGAAAAGTTTCAAAAATATTCAATAGGTATTGCAATTTGACGATGGCTTTTGGTTCATTGCAACCGTTTACAAATATCGAATCTGCGTATTCATACCACTACCTCTATAGATTCTAAGCTTGCAGTCTGTAACAATGGTAAGATGGGGATTGAGGTGATCGGTAGACTTGTAACATTTGGGGTACCAGGTGCTGTGGCATAAGTTTGTTGGTCACTGACTAATTGGGGCTCTAAGATATGGCACCATAGCTAAAATTAGAAGGTGCAGAAGATTAAGAGCCGGAATGGTTATCTGGTTCAACTATGAGTTGATTGTTCGACCAGATATGGTGTACACAGAACTCTCAGAATGATTTGGTGCTCCAAAAATACAGTAATTAGTTGTAACTTTTGAAGTACTAGAATGAGAGCTGATCGGAAATCTTGAGTTGAAATACCGGAGCTATAGTTGTGTTGGTTACAGAGTATTGGCCCTTAAGTCAGTACATGGTAAGATATAGCAGTAGTAGTAAAAATTTACCTATAAAGATTGCTTTTTGTTTCTTGTATACGTATAAATTTGGTGAACTGGTAGTTGTGATTCATCTATAGCTACGATGTATACTAGAGGACTGTAGTTCACCAGTTGGGTCATTTATTCCTTATCAATTGCGCTTGTAATATTTATAAGCCTACTTATAAAAGAGTATGAAATTATGTTCCTGTTCAATTATGCTATTCTGGCCTTTTCTAGTGTTTTATAGTGTGGTTGATCAAATTTTATATTTATTGTTTTTTGAGTTAGTTCGACTAAATATAATTCTAACTTTCAACGATTACCCAAGAACTCTAGAATCCGCTAATAACAGCCTGATTATCAATTTCTTTAATCACAGTTCAAAACACAGGCGTGGATACAGAATATATATTATTACAGATTCTTTATATTGACTGTACATTAAATTGTTTTCTTAATTAAATAAAGTATATATACATATGTTTCGAAATAATTTGGTCTTATATGGACCGGCACTATTCTAATTTCAGGTACTTACTAAATTCATAGGTTATTAAAGTCTCAAATTTCACAGTGTGAGTTTTCTGTAACAATCGTACGTACAAAGCTAGCAAGCTTCTATATATGGGTGTTCCACCACTTCGGTGTAGGTTGCCCCTAATACCAACATATGCATATATATATAGCAGTGCTGTAAATTTGCTATCTTGGCCATAAACCAGCCTAGATATACTGTAAATTAAGAATTGTGTTTGGTCAATATATATACAGTGGTTTAATCAATCAATTTATAAGTATACTGGAATCATGATATATATATACTAATACTATTTTAGGTTTTACTCTTGGTTCGCATATTGATTGTCTATGTACTAGATTCTTTGATTAACGGTAATTAAATTATTCATAATTAATACTGGTCACTAATGATACCATATATACAAGCTATTGCAATTAAAGATTACTTTTCGTTAACTAGAACTAATACAGTATTTTAGGTGACTGGTATAAAAATATATTAACCGTAGCTCCATGGATAATTATGATTTAAAATTTCAATTGCAATTGAAAATTTAATTGCATGACGAGCACTAGATTTAAATTAGTAGAATCCAGCTATCCATGGATAGATCGATGTACAATATTGTACAGTTTACATATCTGCGGTCTTATCGGGAGCGACTCATATTGATGCAGTTGAATATTCATTGGGGTATATATTACACAACTATGACTCTACACGTTTGCAGCTAGAACAGTCGATAGATGCATAATCATAGAATTTGGATGAATACCAACATATTAATGAATTCATAGTTATAACTATAGCTACTTAGCATTTTGGTCAACAAAGATATATAGGTTTGGCGGTTCTGGTTTGTTTATTTAAATTGCTAATGATGTAAACTTGTAAGTGACGTACTAAAAGTGGTACAAGCAAGTTAATGAATTAAATTTTTATCAGTTATCAATTTAGATCATTTGTAGACTGAGCCAGGGCTATATATATTCAGGCTGGGTGGATTAATTGATATCTGGCTTACCATGGTAACTATAGGATACAATATATACATAGATGCTGTTGTAGCAAGATAAAATCAGAATTAACGTATTCAAGCGACATTTTCTTTATCAGGCAAACTAGCTATAGCCTTATAATTAGCTCAATCTGCGCGTTCGTGTTTCCATAATTCAGTTAATGCACGTTTATAATAAGCTATTTTGGACCCATATCCATCCAGATTCAAGTTCCATTTTTTTTTTTTTTTTTTTTTTTCCATCGATCACTTCTTTATTATTATTAACTAAATCGATTAATTAAATTTATATATATCATATTTTAATTGCAAGTTATTTACCAGCACCTATAATTGACAATTTCATTGAATTTTAAAAATTAAAGTAGAACAAGAAAAGCTCATGCCTCATCAAACTTTGAATTCACGGTCTCATGTTGCAACCAGAGTTCACCTAAGGTAGCTGCACCTACTTGTGCATCGCGTTATATAATACATGTAAGCACAGTCACACCTGTGTGTAGATAAGTCACGGTATTTAAAAATACTCAATCCTATGGACTGAAAAATAGTTTTGTAATGTAGAGTAGTACCGCAATTAAATTTTCAAGCTTACGCCTGTTTAATTTTGGTGGCGTCGAATTACAACTATGCGAACAGACGCCCAAAATGAATGTGCTCATGCTTTGCTAAAGTTCCCTTGGCTTATCGATATCCGTTGATTGAGTTTTTGAAACTTGAAAAAAAAAGGAGCTAATTCAATTCAGCTCTCAGTATTAAGTTTTTTGTATTAAGACTAGCTATGGCCCTTAACTGCTGGTCTTTTTATCGCTTTAATAGTTTTATTCTTTGGTTCATTAGTATCCTGTACATTCTAACGGAGCACAAGTGGATAGTAATAGCTATTGTGTGATAGGCCCATTCTCGGACAAGAAAATCTGATGATGACGATGGCACCGATGAAATATTTAGTGCGCAAGCTAGCTGTAGAACTAGACCAGCTAGTGGAGATATAGTGTGAGCAATTTGAAGGTCACTCAAGCGGTGGCAAGGCAAAAAGTCGCCACCCAAATTTCGAAATTAGTAGTGCTTGGGCTTGAGGGTTGGCTAAATCCGCCACCAACTGGAGATCCGAACCCAGCTCAATCAGGATCAAGAATTACTTTAAAGTTTTTAATTAACTGTAAAAACGGAGACTCAAGCTGCCGCGCAATTATTTGTTTTAACTGCTTAAAGAATTTTTTTAGGATCCATTCTTGCCACCGCTTGAGATCCCCCCAGTGGCCACCCAATTTTTTTTTTTATAAAACCACCACACACCGCCATCTTTTTTCCTGTTACAATAAATAAGATTTAGACTTCCCCTTTTCACCATTCGACATTTTTTTCTTGTTCCCAACAACTAGACAATCGACGCACATACACATATCAAAGTTACTAACAAGTTTTTATTCTTTATTTATTGTAAACTAACAGACATTATTTATTATTTACTATTCATTAATTCATCATCGTTGTTGAGCAGTTGTCTGTGGTAACTTTTTGGTGGCTTTATTAATCACAACACTCGAACTGCTGGTGCAGCATCATATTATTTATTTCAGAGGAGAATGAGAGAGATTAACTTCAACTCTGTTTCAGCAAATCGCGCCACTGTAATCATTACAAGATCATTATACGATAGAAGAGCATTAGATTGTACATCAGATAAAGCATTAGTATTTTCATTACATCAATTATGTTCTCTTACTTTGAGTAGTTCAAAAGTTCGAGGCACGTTGTGTACAGATGGTGGTATTGAACGATTAATTGAAATTATTAAAGAATGTAGAAATGATAGAATTTCAGGACATAACGATGAACAGTTAATTATTTGGAAATGGATTTTAGCATTCCAATCATTAGCACATTTAGCAACAAGAGGTACTCCTGAAATAAGAAAACGATTAGTTGAAGCAGGGATTTTACCAGTATTTGCAACCATTTTGGATAATTTTTTGCATACAGATGATGAAGCTGTTTCAATCATTCGTCATCATTGTGGTAGAAAGAAAAATACACCAACTTTAGCAAATACTGTTAGTACTATCAGCACATTAGATGTTAACGAGCCAAGTGAAACTACTGGTAGATTACCAATGTCAACTTCAACAACAGCAGCAAGTTTTGCAAATACTTTAATTCAAAACTCAGAAATATCAATGAGTCAAACAAGAATACCATTACATTCGCAAGCTTCTCATGCTATTTTTCATACTCATGTTCATGGTACAACAATTAGAGAGCCAACTACAACCGCAACAAATAATACAATGAATTTCAATGAAAATGATACTAATCCGGTTATGAGATCTGTTTCACCAGATACCGCACCAACTCCACAAGCTACTACAGCTCAGAATAATAGCCCCGGCAGTGGACTACTTCATTCTATTTCTAATTCAGCAGAATCAACAACGGGGGGTGGTGTTAATACTAACAATAGTAATACAGGTGACAGCAGTAGTAAAAATATGGAAGAATATCCTAGACAATTTTTGAATAATAACGTCAAACCAACAGAAGAAGATGTTATGTGGGTATTGGAAAGTATTGGTTTCCTTTCAAAGTATGCAGAAGTAAGACAATCATTACATTGTTCACAAATCATTCCATCCTTATCATGTCGTAGTGATGTGATTGGCGCAGCACTTTTGCAGGATCAAGAGCGAAAGAGCCGCGACGACATTATCACTGATTTTGATTATGATTATGATGACTATGATTTTGAAAATTATGATGACTTTGATTATAATGAATATGGAGATTCAGGAAAATGCAATGTTTTTCAATTATGTGAGTTATTTACAATTACAACTTGGTCTGAAGCTCTTCAATATTGGGCTGGTATTATTTTAAGAAATTCATGTAGAAAAGATGATACAAAAGGTGGTATTAGACAATGTTCAAATCTTGCATGTGGTAAATGGGAAGCTTATCCAAAACAATTTGCCAAATGTACAAGATGTAAACGTGCTAAGTATTGTTCAAGAGAGTGTCAATTACAAGGGTGGAGGTTTCATATTCATTGGTGTATTAATATTTCTGGATCAAGTTCTTCTAGAAGTGCTAGTGAAAGATCTCATTCTTCACACCATCGACGTGCTCATAATAATAATAATAATGCAAGAACTTCACCGAATACTAATACTAATGCCAACAATGTTACCAACACACAATTTCATGAGCGACATAACAACATATTAATGAATAATACTAATACAAGAAATATGAACAACGCGGTTGATAATGAGTTACGAACAAATTAATGATTTTATATACAAAAAAGTTAAAAGGAGGAGTAAGAAAAGTTTTGATATGTTTGGGATTGGAGTTTTAGATTGTATCTATGAAAGAAAATATCAAAAATATTTTTTTTATAACTGAAAATCTTCTAGCACATATAATTTTTTTATAGCGAGTTTTTTGGTATTCAAAGAATTAATTAGTTCAAAAAAAAAAGGAATGATATTGAATTTTTAGCCTAATATTATTATTACAAATTATAAATATTCAATGGATTGGTTTCTTTTCAGGTTTTTGAATGAAATTGTTGTTTTTTGAATGCTAAAAAATGATGACATGATAAAGAATTATCTTTTATTTATTTAGTTAGTTTTGTGTTATTTACCAAAGAAAGTTCTGGAGAATTATTTTAATAATTTGAATAACTTTTTTTGAATTTTATATTTATATATCTAGTGCTCGAGATTTATTGTGTTTTTTTTTGTTTTTTTTCATTCTTCAAATAAAAAAAAATATATTATTCTTGTTCATGATGATGATTTTATTTATACTCTTATATTTTACTTTACTATTTTTGCTTTCTACCTTTTTTTTTTCAGTTTGGTATTTGCGAACAACATTTCTATGTGATGCGGCTTGTCAGCCTCACTCATATATTTAAGCCACTTTTGGTACAATTGCAAGGTTCCCACGTGCTTCAAG
>JAKTSB010000393.1:0-12835 GCA_030579975.1 Blastobotrys buckinghamii (nom. inval.)
TACGTAAACAACTGGATAATATTAGTTTACTAATCTAAAACTCAATTTATCCGTGAATTTTTTTTGTGAGATAAAGTTAAGAAAACTCTGATTAAAAGTTAAGTTTCTGGGAGAATTTGTTAAATAAAAGCCAATAAATGTATGCTAAGTTGTGCTCTAATTATTGAAATTTTAGTTAGGATTTATATTAAGCTCATTAAACTTAGCTATTGCAGTTCAAATACGGGTAGGTAATCAATCACATTTTTGAGCTCTCAGACTGTATTAATTTGGAAGGTGCATGGGATTAATATAATATTACAATAGGCGGGAAAAAAAAAATGATTTTCAACTGCTTCTATAGGATACAACTACCAAGTGGTATAGCAGGGCTGCATTTCTATTAATATCATCATAATAATGATTAATAATAACTGTAAAAAAAATTATATATCGCCTATGATAACAAATTTTTACACCTCGAAGGTCATTATACCAGTATATAGAACCATAATTGATTCGAAATCTTCATGTCCAATGCTTTTGATATATAAATAGATTCGAATAACTCTGATCCTCATCTATCTCGACCTATAAATGTTCTATTTTATTTGTACTATTATAAGATTAGCATCCATAGAAGGATAATAGTATGGATAAACTCTACAGCCCTCCAATATCACAATTGAAGCACAAACGAAACCACTTTAATTTCTGAAACCACCAATGATCTTAAAAACGTTCCACAATAATAAATCCATCGAATCCAGCTGGTAGAAGCTGAACTGATTGTTCATTTCAAAACATTTGCGAGTCAAAACTCCAAATCTTTTACCCATCTTTATTTGCAATGGGACCTGAATTATAATTAAGACAAAACCTGACTACAAAAAATCAGACATTTTTGTCTGTACCCAAATTTAAAGCTTTTTTTAAAAAAAAAAAAATTTTTTTTAATTTCTAATTTTAAATTTGGGATTATTCTACTATTGATATATATAGAAAAATATAAGCTTTGTTATAATGTATACTTTATTAACCAAGCTAAAATGGATATATGGTTTAACATTAAATATATAGGCAGCCGTGTTCTTAGCTTAAAAAAAAATTTATAATGGCTCATTGTACTATGAAAGCATATGGGATGAGTAAATTTGGGTGTCAAAATGATTAAGCTTAAATGCGTGTATTCAAACGTTTATTGGTCGTAATTACTGATGTAATTTTTAGTTTTCATTTTGACAGATTTGTATTTTTTATTAATCTGTAGCTTTTAAGCTCCCGTAGTGTCAGTATTCATGGATGATGAACAATTCAATGGGAAGTTCCAAGCCTGTAGGGTTAAATGTACAAGCATAAGAAGTTTGATCGTCAGTCTCGTTTCAACTTTAGACAACTTCAACAATTAATTCAAATTCATACATCTAGTTTAAGTCGATAGAATATATCATATATATATAGGTTTCAAGATAGGCACTAAGTTCCCTCATAGCGTAAATTCTAGGTGTTAATTAATCAATGGTTCAGGATAGTTAATTACATGTAGTAATTAAAAGATCCATTTTTGGATTCCTTGCAAATAATTTAGAGTCACATATATTTAATGTGAGACGGCTGACGATAATTTGTTGAATTATTGTTTCGCTTCAATTAAACGGTTGAAAATGTCAAAATCGAAGTGGCGGGTAAGTATGTGCTGAAATTTACGTCTGATGTTGAAATCTTACATATCTTGAAACTAGGTCGATGAGGCTAGAAAGTTAGCAGTTTGATATATCAACATCATGTACACAAACCCATTATAGTTTGGATATCCTCAACAAAGATATACATAATTGTGCTTACTTTTATGCAATATGAGTAGTTCAAATTCCAGACAGAAGCCCTTCATAGAACTAATGATATAACTTAGCCCAAGTTCCAAAACGCTACACGTTCAATAATCAAACATCACGCTTCACCTTTAACTTAAGAGAGTACTAAGCCAATTTTAATAAGTCTAAACTCGCAAATTCTCACCCTGGACACCAAAAAATTCTTTTAATTCTTCCTGTCAGCACGTAACAAAAGTTGTCTTTATTGATAGCACTTTTTTCTGAGTGATCATAAATTAGGGCTAGCATATTCGAGCCCTTGATGCATTGAATTATGAATTGCCATGGCTCTAAAGTCATCAACGTCACAGTGAAGCAGTACCGTATTCAAGTGAAGAGTGCAGCATATAATTTGGTTAATTTATGCATCCAATCATGCCAATCAGCTGCTGTAAATCCAGAATATGATGATCAACCTCTCTCGTGCGAGCACCATCCATAGTGGATTGCTTAAGTGCACTTAACTTCCTCTATTAGAACACCCACGTGTAGAATTCAGTAATGTGTGAGTTGACCAAGCTGTGGCAAGGCTTATATAGGCTTGGGAGCTTTGTGGTGGCCAAAGTTACAGGCTCATTACCGGTTGGGTTGTGCTTCAAGCAGGGCATTCCTAGTACTATAGTTACTTAAAGTTGGTTAGCTTAGATTACTAACGTAGTACAGCACTTACAGCTCAGGCATTAGCTATAACGGTTATTCAGTTTTATCCAGTTGATTGAAATCAGAGGTATTTGCATTCTATATTTAAGGCTGATTTGAAAAATCAAATTTTAAGCTATCATAGCTTATATATTTAAGGATTTGGATTGAGCCATTCGAACGGTGAAAGCATCATGGATATCCAAGAGTGGATACTTGATAACATAACATATGTAAATCTTTACACAGTCAATTAGTAATGTATTGATCGATAATTGAGGGTCATTATTATGAGTGGATGTCATGAGGTACATTGCAATCTACCAAATTCATAGAATACCATGGTAATCTGCCAATCTTCTGTCGACCACTTACCAACACCTCGTACTAAAAAAAGGTCATCATTAGCTTAAACAAGTCCTCGTCGAGATCTGCATGCTATAATCATTGTTTTATTTGTGGAGTGCAACCCATATATTGTAACAAGATGTAGTATACGTATACTAGCTAACTTTACCGCGAATTGCTAGAGCCTGTGGTAATCTTCTTAGATCTTTACGATATATATATATATATGTATATTATATTCCTATAGCATTCAAGCTCGTGTCTCTATATCTAAAAAAGGTCTACATTCATGTTACAATATATATATATATATAATGTTACTTGAGTTTTCAATAGCAAACGGCAGTAGATTGTTAATACAAAGCACAAGTGGATACACAATACCATTCATCGCTTAATCTAATTGAGTCAGGTGCTATAGACTTTAGTATACTGGTTTTCAAATTTCTGGGCCAATTTATATATAATTATAAATACCTTGATGTAAGTCTTTACTAGAGCGTTCTTTAAATTTTTAACGATATATATATTTATAATCACTACAGCCTACTATCCACTATAATAATAGCTGGAATCTAAAAATACCAAAACGTCAAACAATAGGGTCCAAAGCACAGATCATCTTAAACCTTAAAGCACACCTTCAAGCTCTATCGTTTATCGATAGACCTTAATTATAATAGTTCTTTAATTTATTGTAGTAACATTCTCGACACTCAAGACATTAAATTCACTTGTGCTGGTAGTTGAGGTGATAAGACGAGAGGTTGGTCCCGAGCAAAACGTCATTCTAAAAATAAATCATTATATATTTTTATCACCGAGATCTGAGACCAAATATCGAGATCTTCAAGAGTCTCCGAGAATAGACAATATATACTGTATGGGCAATGCAGAAAATGGATATCTGGATCCTGGGAAGTATTTTTGCGAAGTAAATTCCGAGGATTTGATTATTATTGAGCAAGTTTCCATATTTTTGAACCCAGGTTTGCGGATATGTGATAGTTTGAGATTCTATTTATAATCATTTAGTGGTATGTACATATCACTCACTATTTAAAATATAAATGCTAGTTACAGGTAAAAATTTGATCTCAAATTGATAAGGCCTCATGATTGCAAATGGATTGAGCATTTCAGTTGAGGTATCCTTTAGTTAGAATTCCCATTAATATATGATGGTTATATGTAAAAGTTAATACTCTGGTGGGATTAAATATTGTTAGATATTATAAACATATCTAGCTATAAATTGATTTTCAACAATTAGCAGCATCAAGAGGTTGGTTATGTACAATAATGTGTGCTATATTTATAGACTTCTTAAGTGCCTATATATGCATGCAATATATAACGTGTTGGTTCAATTTACAATAACGGATCAATTTGCAGCATGGTGGCAGCATACATCAATTAATTGGAACATGACATATCCGGACGTTTGAAACCCCGTTGTAAAGTATTAATAAATGATCATCTAATCTCAATTTATTTATTACCAAATCAATCTTTCAAGTATATATAGTGCTAAATTAATATTCAAATCATGCATCCAAAAGTACGAAACCTCAACAACTAATTTAGTATATCCTAATACAATCACATTAGCCCTAATAGTAATTTCAAGTTATAAAGAAAAAAAAATAAAAACCACTATTTCCTCAAAATATTTTTCATGGATTATCATTATAAAACGAGACCATTGATTAAATTAGTTCGTGCAATCCTCGTGGAAAAGCCGCGTGTGGCTCCTTCTACTGTTTTGCACCCAACAATCCAATGGATGTTGATCATATCATTAAGCAAGAATTCTAAAAATAAACTTCGGGTACCTTAGGAAAATTAATACCGCTTTAGTGGGAAATGGCCCTAACTCCGAGTTACCATTTTCTAAATTTAGCATCACTCAAGTTGTAGTAAAAATTTGTGCTGCACACCACTCGGATAAGCTTTAAATTTGCAAAACCAAAAACTGATCGATGAGGGTCGGTTCTGCGATATCAGCTGGGTAGTTCACTTCAACCACTGCTTGAAGGTCCTCGGAAACCCGTCGACCTAGGGGACTAGCTAGAACATACTGTAGTTGGAGCTTTAAACTTATTACGATTAATTAATTAAGGAGGCTTATACCAGCGCTAGATCTACTACAAAATCCATTGTATTCTAAGACGAAACTTTTATGTTCCGGTCAGGAGGGAAAAGGTGCAGACTAAGAGCGTGATTAAGGGGTGATGAGACCTGTAATGGACTTAGGTCGCAAGATCTTGGGAGGACTGTATATTCTATCCGGTCTACTAAACCAGGAAAGTTGTAAAACGGTGTGAGATCGAGATCTTCAGAGTTTATCAAAGAGTTGTCTGAAATGTTTTTCAGGCTTGGCTGTATTTTTCAGCTATAGTATGATTTCGAAACAATTCAACGTGCACATGGAAAATTAATGCTTTAGTTTATTTTCAAGGGGTGAAATGAATCTTGGTTTTTAGCTTTTGCATCATCTTGCTTATACGTGTGTTGGTAAGTGAATCAAATCATTGATTGCAATGCTTTTGTTGAACTTATAATCGCTCGTTATAGTATGGATAGTGATAATCCTAATCCATCAAAGGGTGATGGATTGATGTCTGATTCAGTTGATGAGTTGAATGGTGGCCTCCCTAATCAGGAATCAAAAATTAATTGTAAACAAGATTGCAAAGTTAAAGTAAAAATGGTTCCAATTATTTGCAATTGATTGAGAGCAGCCTGAGCCCATTAATAAAAAGCACATTTGGTTGAAATTAGTTCAGTATTACTGTAGTTTTCAATTCTAAACGTTGTACAGATAATTCAAAACCTTACAGTTATCAAGCCAAAACAGTGCATATATAACTACTAGCTGTTATTATCAATTCAATTTCAAAATTCAACTCAAGATTTCTCATTATTATCATATGTAACCTATTGACAATAAACTATGCGGGGTAAAAGAAAACAAACTTTATCTTCTTGTTATGATATGGAACCCAAATTATAATAATTTGTAATCAACAAGTACACACATTGTATCACCAAATATTTAAAAGTATAAAAAACCTTAAAGTGATGTAGATTGATGGAGTCTATTCATATGACCTTTACATACCTTTTACGATAGCTATAGTTTTCACAATCAGGTACTGTTAGCCTCCTTCGTTAACCTCCCAGACAGATTGATACACTTGAATTATTTATTAATATGGACAATTGATTAAAACTTATCGAGATCTGGCTTAAAAAGGCCTGAAGCTATTTGTAGGTGTACTTTAAAGGCAAGAAGTTAGCTATATCGCACCACGGAAATCAGTTTTGAAATCTAAAGTATGTAATCTTTTCAAATCTTTATATAGCGTGTCTTCATTGAACCGCATATGGCATCGCTTTCCAATGCGCATCGATGATCAAAAGTAGAATTTATTTTTCACTTGAAACCTTCATATGATACCCCAAACTAATCAAGATTGGGGTAACAGTCTAAATATAGGACCATACCATCCAATGCTATCTATATTATATATAGAGATGATTTGTCCGATCAAAACTCCTCAAATTGGCTAGATATAGCACAAATATATATCGACACCTAAGGAACTTTTTAAGCATGCATATGCTAGATATATATAGTTGAGGTTTGAATTCATGAATTAATTGATCATTCAGGGAATATTTTTGGTACCTGAGTTCACACAGGCGCGAATATCATCGTTGGCAGGTGCCAACGTTTTAAAACGCAGTTGATATCCTAAAAGTTAGATCCCCAGGGAAAAGAAAATTAATTATTCAAGAATTTATATATATATATATATATATATTATATTGCGTCAACTTTATCAATTTAAGCAAAATATATTGCCAATATATACATACCTCTGAGTTAAGTGTATCCTGATGGATTCTGACAAGCCTTAAGCTTGTAGAAAGTTTATGAGGTTAAGTTATAACCCAGCTGATCAACAGCATAATTGTACACATGTAAACTGCTAGTTTCTCGATTAGATTTTTCCAGTTTAATTCTATTATTGATTATAGTTATAAGCTTTTCAGTCCATGTAACTCAATAATGAATCGCTTCCCCCTTCAAAATTCAAGTTTATTAGCTAGCCCTTATAGTTCAAATTGCGTACAAAATACACAGCTCCATTCGTGATTACCTATACAAACACAATTTCAATACCTATTGTACAAGAGAGTTTTGAGTTAACTAATTATTGCATGGATACTGAGCCATTAATTAATCTAGCAATGTCTTGAATCTTTCTTGAAAGAACAAACTGTGATCTGACCTTTTTATACAAAACCGGCTTTACATCCAACTATTGTTATAGTGTATCATATTGCCAATTGATTAGGTAAAATTAACAGTTCTGCAGAAATTTTCAAATTCAATCGCTAACTCCACGGAGTAATTTAGTAATCTATCAACTTAAGTAAACAAACTTCTTTCCTTTTAAAATTCAAGCACATGCGCATATCTTAAAATCAAACAAGATTCTATATAAAAACCTTATTTTCTACAAGTCAGCCATGGCAACGTCGTCAGTACTGGTGTCTTAATATTGCTAGTAGTATTCACTATGAATAGAAGCTTTATTACTCTTCAAGCTTGGGGCTTGTTTTAATTGTTTTTGGGTGTGTGTTGTTTATTGTCTCATCAGTTGTTTATTGTTCGAGGGGTGGGTTTGTTTACCTTTAAATTTTTTAAGTCTTAGTGTGTTTACACTTGGTGTAAAAAAAACATGTTCCGAAACGAGAACATCTAAAGTGCACTTGAACCTGAAACTTTTACACTTGAATCTTTTTGACTCTGATGTGGTTCGTAACATCTGATCAACAACAAAGTGAAATTTTGATTATAGAAGGTACAATATTGATACCAGTAGAGGTTGGTGTGATGACACGATTCAAGATTGTTTACATTATAAACAAGAAGCAGAAGCGCTATATATATTACTGAACTTAATTTCGTGAATAGCATGCACAATTAATAAGTTTTAGTAAAAAAATAAAATATTGGTAGGGCTCTGCTTTATAACAAATAATAGTAGTAGCTGAACATGTTCATTGATTAAGATTTATAACGGTTTGATTAAGTGGACGATTTCTTAATGCATCAAATCGAGATTTTTTGTTGCATGCATCGTCCAGAAACGTTGAGAGTTTGATGCAGAAATCCCAATTATTACATTGTGATTGCCATACAAATAAAGCCAGCCGCTAGCCATGAATTTTCTTATTTAACCATGGCAGAAGAAGATTGAATGGCTATAGGTAAAGTCTCAGTATTAAATGATAGGCTAGTGATGATGTGGAATAATCAATTCTCAAAGTTGTGATTATGAATTTACTAATCCTACTGGAAAACGTCAATAAAAATGGCGTAATAAATGCCACCTCTATCCATATTGAAGCATCAGTTAATCAAGATCTTGTATCCATGATTACCAAAGTTATTCTGATTTTGAGCAATATTAGCTCTAATGAACTAACCTTAAAAAAGCATATATATTAACTGTCAATATCTATTTATAAGTGCCATAAACAAGTCAATTAACAATTATTGAATATTTTGAGTTTCCTTGATTCAAAGTAATGTCCCAGTGCATGCTTGCAATAATTAAACCATTTTTTTAATTTTAAAAAGTCGGTAGATACTGAAAACAAACACCGCTACCAGTAAGATGATGGCATGAGCATCATGTAAACCATCATGATTGCTTGAAATTGCTTGAGATCTGAATTTAGCACCAGAAATACTTCAATTGATCAAGGCACACTGAACTGAGTGCTTAACACAAATATTCTTGTCGTCTTCAGGAGTTTGTACTTAGCACGATTACTTCTCACTAAAAAAAAAATACATCATACATTACCATTAGTATGAAATCACGACAATTTGAGTAACTCCAAGCCATGAACCACTTTTCTAATTTTTTAAGAATCGACGTGAAAAACCAAAAAAAAAAGAACCATACTAGCACAAAATCCTACTGATAATTCCGTGTTCTATTCAAAACAAGCCGACCAGACCGGTCTGATTCTCAAATCGCTGCCCGGTCTAATCCACAGCCCGCTGACTCACGCACCATGAAGAAGTTGATTATAATATGTATACTGAATTTAAATTAATTGGGGCAACAAAATTGCGGCTGCCATGGCTTAATTTTATATTTAGCAGCACTCACTAAATAATCCGCAGCCACAACTCAGGCTTAGCTAGTGTGTTATGCTTATCTATTTTTCCTTCTCAAGCAGTACTAACATCTACGTAATAGCTCAAGCTCACTACTTAAATAAGATCTGAAACGTTGCTTTTTGTTGTTTTGCTTTCCCTGAATCCTATTTTTTTTTAAAAGAGCACGCGAGTCTACAGGCTCAAAGGTTAGCAGCACTTTTATATATATCCGCAGGCCGGCCGGTTCAAAATTATGAATCTGGCGCTCCGATCTGATCAATCGCTCGAGCGTTTTTATCTTGTAACGAATTTTTCACTTTTTTCTACTACTAATTCGTCCGGTACCAAAATATTTCATCTTACTAAATTTAAAGCCCCCAAAAATAAAATACCAATCAACACGTACTCTTTAAAAAGAAAAAAAAAAAAAAAAAAAATAAACCACTCTCTATTTCTTTCCTCGAAATATAAAAATAACCGATTTCCCTCCTTAATTATTATTTCTTATTCTTATTTACACTTTTTTTTCTTCCTAACATTTATATTTCACTCGCTATATATATATATATAAAACAAAATGACTACTACAGACATTACACAACTAAGAGCTAGTTTTCAATCAGCTGGTCAAGGCCATGTATTTCAATTTTGGGACAACTTGAATGAAGCAGAACGACAACAATTAATTTCGGATTTGGAATTAATTGATATTAATCATATTACTACAATCATTAATGATTCTATTCTTAAAAAAAGAGATGATAGAGAACCAAGTCCTAGTGAACAAACTATTAAAGGCTTACCAGAAGAATCAACAGCATCAGTAACAGACGCGTCTGAAGAACAACGACGTGAATGGAGTGATTATGGTATGGAATTAATTAGAAATAATAAAGTTGGGGTTGTATTATTAGCAGGTGGTCAAGGTACAAGATTAGGTTCATCAGATCCAAAAGGTTGTTATAATGTTGGTTTACCATCAAACAAATCATTATTTCAATTACAAGCTGAAAGAATTTTAAAATTACAATCTTTAAGTACTGAACAAGGTGCTAATAAATCAGTTACAATTCCTTGGTATATTATGACTTCTGGTCCAACAAGAGATGCAACTGAAAAATTCTTTAAATCAAATAATTATTTTGGTCTAAATTCAAAAGATATTTATTTTTTCGAACAAGGTGTTTTACCATGTTTATCAAATGAAGGTAGAATTATTTTAAAAACTAAATCATCAATTAGTTTTGCACCAGATGGCAATGGTGGTATTTATAATGCATTAAATCGTTCAGGTATTTTGAAAGATATTAAAGAAAGAGGTATTGAACATATCCATACTTATTGTGTTGATAATTGTTTAGTTAAAGTTGCTGATCCAGTTTTCATTGGCTTTAGTGCTTTAAGAAAAGTTGATATTGCAACAAAAGTTGTTAGAAAAAGAGATGCAACGGAATCAGTTGGATTAATTGTTAGTAAAAATAATGCACCAGCAGTTTTAGAATATAGTGAAATTAGTTCAGAATTAGCTCATGCAACAGAAGAAGGAAATCCAAATTTATTAAAATTAAGAGCTGCTAATATTGTTAATCATTATTATAGTGCATCATTTTTATTGAATATTCCAAATTGGACATCAAGTTATTTACCATTTCATAAAGCATCTAAAAAAATCCCATATGTTGATTTAGAATCTGGTGAAATTATCGAAAAACCTTCAAAACCAAATGGTATTAAATTAGAGCAATTTGTTTTTGATGTTTTCCCAAGATTAGAATTTTCAAAATTTGCTTCATTAGAAGTTGCAAGACAGGAAGAATTTTCACCATTGAAAAATGGCCCAGGCTCAACAAATGATTGCCCAGAAACTAGTCGAAGAGATTTATTAGCTCAATCTACAAAATGGCTGGTAAATGCAGGTGCTCAATTAGTTCCAAATGGTCATCAAGTTGAAGTTAGTCCTTTAACAAGTTATGGTGGTGAAGGTTTAGATAGTTGGAAAACTAAAATTATTCAAGATGATTATATATAAATTATTATTTTTATTATTGTTATTGTTTATTTAATTTATTAATGAAGGGGGGTTAGAAAGAAGAGAGAAATGAAAGCTATAGAATATTGACTCGCTTTTTCTAAAGAAAGATGTATTATTGATATGAAGAGAAAGAAAAAAAAATTTTTTTTATGCATTTGATAATTTTTTGTGTGTAATATATAATTATTGTAGTTTTAATTTTATAAAGTATTTTTGCATTGTTAATGTTGTATTGTGTTTTTTTAGTTTTATTGGTAAGTTTTTTATGTAAGGTTATCCTTCTTACAATATTTTTAAAAGTAGTCCAAAATATTGATTGTAATTGTATATATTTTATACATGCACCAAGTCGTAAATATTCGCAAGCTCATTACTTCTCACAACCAACAGAATGAGTCCAGCTATATCGGATAAGAGTGGTATTATGTTTTATAACACTGTGTTTTTTCGCTATTATTGTATTTAAAATTACAGATATATCCAAGCTGGAAAAATGAGATCTTAGATTAGATAACAACGGCAGATCGAAGATCAAAACGGTACATCCATATACAAATTTTTCATTATGCAACGTTAAAAAGGCATTTTCTCGTTTAAGCATTGAAAAAAATCATGCGGTAAAGAGTTATTTAGTGTTGTATTGAAGCATTGCAGACTTCGTGAATTAATAAATTTAACAGTGCTTTACCATTCCACACAGTTTAACCGATGATACTGCTCATGAAAACCTTAAAGCTTCTAGAAGCCTACAAGGGGCTTGATGCATCATGAAGGCGTGATTAGAGCTTCCAATTAGTACCATCCATGTATGTGCTGTTTTAAGCTGTTAATTATCATATAGATCCAACAATATATATATGACTTTTTGAAGTGGCAATGAAAAAGCTAAAGAAAATTTTTTTAAAAAAAATAAGATCAATAGAAATGATTCTTGAGGTTGCCTCAGTCATGATAAGTCGATGGCAGGTTTTTAGGCCCGGGCTATATAAATCAATTAGAAATAATGCATGAGGGAAATTGTTTCCACGATTAAATAAATGATTGGGTCCATGAATCCTAATTATGATATATATTGTTACATATTTAGGTACAATTTTTATGTATCATAATAACAGCATTACAGGACTGTGTGTATGCTGTTGCTTTTTTCAACAGCCATTTTATATACATTCATAGGTTTTTCAAAGATAGGTCTGAATTTCATGGACAACGGTCTTACTAATACTGTGTAGACGTTTGTTTCTTAAGGGATCAGGAACTATCAGTTTGAAATCATCAGCCCAATAGTTAATTTTTTGACCTAATTTACTAAATCTAGTTATACTTACAATGTATATCCTAATACAAATGACAAACTAGACCACGAAATATTATACATGACTGCAATTGAACTCATTAAATCGTTTTATATATATCTAGTATAAATTTGAATCAGAGCCGTATTTAATTAATTAAGCTTGAAGTGCATATCATATATCAATTTCTTTGGAATGCACATTTCTGAAGGTTCATCATTTTTGCTGCATGTGCAGAACTTTTGGATTTATTGACTATCATCAATTGCTTATGAAAAGTGTTAGCAAGTGAGCAACTAGTGAGAAAATTTATAATATCAAAAAAATATAAATTTATTGTTGGTTAGTTAATTATATAAAAAAAATATATAGGATTTGATGTCTATTTATATTAAAATATCCATCAATTCCATTCTACCTAAAAACTCATAACTATAACAAAGAACAACCTTATTATGTCATCATTATATAGTTAATG
>JAKTSB010000394.1:0-12744 GCA_030579975.1 Blastobotrys buckinghamii (nom. inval.)
GCTAAATGATTTTTAATGCCTGGTTTATTAAAACATTTTGCATATTTGCAAATAATTGCTAATGATACACCAACACTAAAATCAGTACCAGTATCACAAACAACAGCGATTTTTTGTTCTTCATTTATATTAGTTAATAATTTTGGTAATTCTGTTCTTAATTGTTTAGAACCAAGTTTACCAGGTTTTAATGGGCTTGATTTTGAATTCTCACATAAATTTATGACATTATCAAATTTTTTTATATCAGATTTATTCAATGGTCCTCTACCAACCCAAACATTATAAGGATCCAACTTTGTTAACTCATTGGTAACTTTCTCAGTGTTAGTGGATTTTATTGAATCAATAAAATCATACATCTGTTCATCAGTACCTAATTTCATCAATTCGTCCACGTTTTGCCAAAATAACTCTGGAGTTAAATTTTTTGCCCATTCTTCATGATCATCAGCTGCACCTTGAACATAAACATATCCCTGTTTTTGTTCCGTTGAATCTTGAACCATTCTTGAAGCAGTGCACAAAACAATTGGATAAAATTTTTCAAACTCTGTTGGATTTTTTTCATCTGGTAGATCATCAATCATATCAGGTGTAACCCAAATAGGTCTTAAAGGTTTATCCAGATTTACATCTAAACCTCCAATCTCTTTGAATTTTGTAGCAAATCCATCCAATAATGCTTCAATTTGTGAATGTTCACTTCTTGAAACTGCATTTGGAGGCGTATAAAACATATCAATCCCAAGAATTGCCTTATTTAATACCGCACACCAAATTGGAATAGTTTTGGATAGAGCATCTGGCATTCTTTTACCTCGACGTGTTGAATCAACTATAATACACCCAGAGTTTTGAAGGATTATAGGTATGACGTGGAGATTAAGACGTCGAATCGAGAACTGCCATTGAGTTGTATGACCATCAGTTGATTTGAAGTAGACCGAGTCACGGAGATGGGTTAATGGGATATACCAGCGTCCACAACGATCGTTTGATATAAGTGGCAAAGAGTAGGATTTAGAAACTTGGATAACGAATTGGGAATCTGATTTGATAGAGTAAAGACGATTTTTAACACTTCGGGAGTCTTTACGAATATGCTTTGTTAGTGTGTAGAGAGATTCTTGCACATATGATTGATACTCCATTTTTATTCCAGAAGCTAATTGTATGCTTCTTTGATATTTTAAAAATGATAATTATGATCCAGCCCTTGATGTATAGTAGATTATTAGTGAGTTGATAATTTAATGCAGTAGGTTATTGTGCTATTTCATAAAAGTTTTGATGCCAAATTGAATGATTTAATCCAAGAACAAATGATTCAATCCTAATTATCTAGTATAGTGATAGTTTCTTGAATGAATGAATTTAAATGTAGATTGTGCACACTAGGCTACTGTTTCTTAATTCAATTAAGTAATTATTTATCATGAAGGTGTTCAAGTGCCACTTAAGATGCGGCTTGAAAAATTTACACAAGCCTGAGAAGTATGATTTGTGTGGTGTTTTCAAAAAGTTTGTTCCCAACAAAGCGCCAGTTTTTGACAAACCATCACCACAGAAATAATTTTTTTCACCACACGACAAATTTCATACCAAAGACAATAGAGCATAGAACCATATAAACAATATCCATAAAAAAAAAAATGAGTAGCAGAGGAACTAAAAAACAAGATTATGTGGCTAGAATAAGATACCAAAACGACTTACCACCACCACCATGTCCCCCAAAATTATTAGATATTCCAATAGATCATAAAAAAATCACATCAACAATGTTGTCAGATATGTTAATTAATAGAAAAATGTTAATGAAAACGGATGCAGATTATGGGATGCCATTAGATTTGACTGAGTATCCTAGTATTTATTTCGACGATGATGATTCATGTTTATATCCTGATCAACCACCGGCACAATTACATCCAAGAGATAGTGCATTAATTCATGATCCAACAAGTACCTCAAATGGTAAAACTACAACAAAATCTGTTAGTAAACCAAACGTTGCATTTTTAAGAAGAACCGAATATATTTCATCAGAATCAGTTAAATTCAAAAACAGTACAGAATCAAAGGCAAAAGCATTGGCCAAACAAAAGGCAGAAGAAAAAGTTGATCCCGATATTATTTTAAGAACTGTTGAAGGTACATTCGATCAAGCTAATACAAATATCACATCAGTTAGACATCCAAAGAAGAAACATTTAAAACCTGTCAAATCATGGGCTGTATTGCCTGATACAAAGATGTTTGATTTATCATATGTTACAGTTAAAATGGTTGGATCTGCATCATTAACAAATCATAAAAGAAAATTCACAGATAATGAATTATCAACAGCAATTTTCAAACAATCTGCTGTTGAAGATGATGAATGGATGTCATTTTATATCGCTGATAACAAAGATGCAAATGAATTGAAAGATTTGACGGAATCATCAAATGATAATATGGGTGAAGACTCGAGACCTTTTAGATTTACAAGAATTCAAGATAACGATGTTACATTAGAACAAACTAGACCGGAAGTTACAATTACATTTGATGAAGAAAATCAAAGTGCATTATATATAAATGTTGCAGGTCAGGCAAGTTTGAAAAGAAGGAGAGTTATTAAACATCGAAGAGATGTGGTCAATGAGAAAAATGTTGCTCAAATTGATTTAACTTTAAGAGAAATCGCTACTGAAGAAGCTGATGCAAGAGATGAATCAAGAGCTGAATTCGATACCGTTAATTATGGTTCAAATCACTAACTTTTATTCTATAATTTTTTTGTATTTATTTTTATTTAATATATTTCAATAATCTATTGTTGGTATTTTTGCGGCTTATTCGAAAGTACTCAAAGATTGATTTATTAAAATGTAATTAATATCATTATAATGGGTGCGTGAAATATTTACTGTACATTTTAATTAACACTTTAAAAGCAGTATTTTCCTCTGTATTGCACTGTTTAAATATAGAAATCTGACACATGGATCCTGTGGACTTAAAAATCTCGATGAGCCATGGTGCAAGCCTAGGAGAAGAAGTTTCATTGTGTTTTTGTTATCCCCGAGCTTTTTTAATACACTGATCAAAAATAAAACATCAACACTTTTTTTTTTTTCACATCATCATTTAAATATTAATCTATTTCACCCCTTATTTTAGTAATATTTTTATGGTACTAAACGAATGTCTCTAGTAGATTCTTTAAAGAAACGTATGCATATTCATTATTACAAAGAAGTATAACTAACAAAACAATAGAAGTATTTGAGGCGATTGATTCGGTTCAACCAGCCAGCAGAGTACGTGTTAACATCCTAGAAAAATAAAACTAACAGAGTAGTACAAAGTATTAATTATTGATAAATATGTTCAAAAGATTTTTAGTTATTTATTAGAAGAAAAAGATCTATTAAATCGACAAGTTAGTAGTGTTGAAATTTTAGATTCACGTCGTTCAACACAAAATTTTATGGAAGCAGTTTATATTTTAAAACCTGATAGTTATACAATTGAATGTTTAATAGCGGATTTTACAAGAATACCAAATCGTTATGCTTCATGTTATTTATTTTTTTTACCTGGATTAACCAAAGAATTGCATCAAAAAATCAAAAATTCAAATGTTGGAAGATTTATTAAAAGACTAGAAGCAAAATTCATTGATTTTTTCCCATTAGAATCACAAGTTTTTACATTAAATGAACCTTTTGCAAATGAAATTTTTTATAATAATCAATGTCATAATTTAGTACAATCAGAAATTGCAAAATTATCAAATCGATTAGTAAGTGTCTGTGCAACATTAGGTGATTATCCAATTGTTAGATTTCAAAAGGCAAATGAAAATTATCAAGCAAATGTTCTGCCATTTATGGTTGCAAATCAATTTCAAGCAGATTTGGATAGTTATGCAAGGAGTCATGAAAATTTCCCGAATGTTAGTGAAAATCGCCCAAGATCAATGTTTTTAATTTTAGATAGAACTATTGATCCTTATGCACCTTTAATTCATGAATTTACTTATCAAGCAATGGTTTATGATTTATTAAAAATAGAAGATACAAATAAGTTTATATATACATCAGAACAATCCAATGGGAAAAAGGAACAAGTTGAGGGGGTTTTATCAGATAAAGATAGCGAATGGGTATCATTAAGACATTTACACATGCAAGATGCTATTGATACTTTAACATCAAAATTGGAAAAATTCAAAAAAGACAATCCTCATCTAATTGATAATTCAAGTCAAGCAACTGTTACTGATTTACAAGATATGGTAGCAAATTTGCCAATGTTTGCAGAAATGAAAGATCGATTTGCTTTACATTTACAAATGGCTAATGAGTGCATGAATTTATTTCAAACCAAAAATTTGAATGCAGTTGCAGAAATTGAACAAACTTGTGCTACTGGTGTTGGAGGTGATGGTAAAAAAAATAAACAAATTACTGATGATGTTATTGAATTATTAATGCAAGATTTTTTATCAAAACAGGATAGAGTAAGGATTTTGGCATTATATGCAATATATAGAGGTGGATTAATTAAAGATGATTATAAAAAATTACAAATGCATTGTGGTTTGGATGAATTTGATCTACAAGTATTGGAAAATTTCAATATTATTGGATCACAAACCACCAAAGAAACAACAAAATCAAAACCACAACAAGTAAATCGATTTCATGGTCAAGCAACAGGTGATGTTTATGATACTTCAAGATTCGTACCTGGTATAAAAAATATTACTGATCAAATGATTAGAAATCAATTAGATCCAAAATTATTTCCATATACAAAAGATGAACCAACCCCAGATCAAGATTTAGAAGCTCATGGTTCATTAAGAAATCCAAGACAACGAGCAGCATGGGCAAAAACTAATGCAGTAAATCAAGTTAAACAACGTATCTTTGTATTTGTTATTGGGGGTATAACTCAATCTGAAGCAAGATCAATGTATGAATTATCAAAACAACATCAAAAAGAAGTCATAATTGGTGGATCAACTATCACGACACCAGGTCAATTTTTATCATCATTGGGTAGACTAACTGCACCAAGAAATCAATTAAATTTACCAATGGATAGAAAATTACCTCATGCTCCAAGTTATTTAATGGAAAGTGATCGTGATACTCAAAAGGCTAATCAACCTAAACCTCAAGTTGCAGCATCAAGTCAACAAGTTAACAAAACTCCAATAAATAGTCATGTTAATCCTACTTCATCATCTAGTAAAATCAATGAGACTTTAAAAGATTCATCAAAGATGGGTGCTCATAAAAAGGAAAAGAAGAAATTTAAACTTTTTGGTAGATAACTTTATTAATTTTTTTATATACATTCGAACATTAATTGATACAAAAAAAAAAAAAAAAATATATATTTCATAAATCATAATTCATAGTAATAAATAATTTCTCTTTTTTTTTAAATCTATTAGTAAGGTCCTAAATTCCTCCTGCCTTTGGGAGGTGGAGGATTAGCTACTGGCATTTCATCAGAATACATCATTACTGGAGGTGCAGCAGCAGTAGGTAATTTATTACTTGATTGAATATACGCTTCCTTGTTGAATACAGGAGGTTTATATTCAGGATTTGGAATTGGGAGTTGCTGATTATTAGTTAGTACGTTTGAATTATATTGTGGGAAAGGTTGTGTTTGCATTAATGGTTGTTCAATAACTGGCATATTTGGTGAAAAATCAGAATACATTTGAAATTGTGGTGGAGGAGCTGTATAAGAGCTAGTCGGTTTGGGTAAAGAATAAGTTTTTGAAGTTCTTGAAGAATTGGGTATCCCATAGATATTTATATTATTAGTTTTCACGTTTTTATTATTATTCTCAGTGCCAATTGGATAAGTTGGTTCATAATCATCTTCATAAGGTAATACAGTTGAAGGAGGTGGAGGTAAAGGTCGTGAAGGAGGTGTTGGAGGCTTTATATCAAGTGCCATTTTCAATTTAATTTTATAATCATCATCTTCTTTTAGTAAATCATCATTTTCATCAATTAAATGTAATTTACCTTCTTGTTTTAAGGAATTTTTAACTCTTTCCAAATCTCGTAATTTTGAAATTCTTTTTTCTATAATTAACCTTTTATATCTATTAGTAAACGATTTTAATTTTGGTGGTAAATTAGTGCTCTCTGATGTTGATAAACTGCTTTTCTCTGCTTGCTCAAGTAACCGATCTCGAAGTTGTATAATTTTTGTCGCTTCTGTTTCCCAGTTATACGTCATTTCTTTTTCGTTTTCGCTATTCTGTAAGGAAATGTGTCCTTTTCTTATGGTCGATTAGTTTAAGTAAATGTTCTTCTGTATATGAAATTACTGATTGATTGTTAATATATTTATAACTTGGTATAGTGTCGTTGATTAGTAAATTGATCTAAATGTCGTAATGGCAGCCTTTATTTTTAGTGGTTAATATTTTTAAGTAACGACGAATTTTTTTTTTTTTTTTTTTTTCCTACATGTGCTGTAAATTTAAGGGTGTGATTATTTATGGCGACGCTAGCTATGCTACCCGCCTAAAGTCAAATCTCCCAATCATTCGGCTGAGAGTTCACGTCACGCACACTACCAAGGATTACAAGCTTAGGAGCTTCGAGTCAAACAATGTCTTAAATTACAGATAGCTTTGACCATCGATATTTACAATTACTGGACCATTCTTACAATTGTTGACTGATGTAATATTTACTTATTGAACCATAGTATTCAGCCTGCGTTATTAACTGATGTTGTACTTGATTGAATAACATTGCTTGTTGTCTACAGATAAATATTTATACTATAAAACTGTATATTAAAACTATATAACATTATTTTTCTACCACCAGAACAAAAAAAAAGTTCTATTTTATATATTAGAGCAATAACAAGCCTATCTTATATCCATATGTTGTAATCCTTCTATAGTAATATGACCCAGGTATTTATACCATAGTATAATGACAATCCTGTGTGTTTTCATAGTTTTATAAGTGTCTTAAATTAATATGTCATAATAAAAAAATTCAAGATTTAACTAACATACAAGCCTATGCATTTTTCGCTTTAATTGAGGCTTCGTTCACTGGACTATGAGTTTAGACTATAGATAGTATATGCTATTGCAACAAGTGCATGAGACCGATATGTATTTAGTTCATATAATATATATATAATATATATATATATAAAACACATATAACAATTTAACACATTCAAGAAACATATATATATATATTCGACTATCCGATACACTTGAGGTATACTGTTAATTAAGATGCATGGATGCATATACTTAAATTTTAATACAGCTACTAGTAATTGAAATTAATCATAAGTATACCAGGCACTGTTACGATTATATATATAGCATATTATAGCACTAAGCAGCCTATGTAGTTACAGTGTTCAATATATATTATGATATATCAAGATGACTAGAATGTCCCATTAGTTTGTCCCAATTAATTAATTGATCTAGTATATTTCCATTTAAATTCAAGTACAGCCTTAAGCTTCACTTAAATTATTACATGTAGCTGTTGTAGTCTTCTAGTTCATTACTACTAGAAGTTCAACATTTATCACTTTGCAATCTCACTATAAGTTTGGATAACCAATAAACATTAATCTTAGTAATATGATATACTTAGGATATTAACTGACGTCTTTTACTAAGAAACATTGCAATTGAGATTATTTGTAGTGATTAGAACCTTTCTCAAGCTTGGTTTGTCAATCCATGGCAGGGAAATCGTTGCATTTAAAGTTGGCCTGAGACAAGTGTCTAACTTCCCCGCGCTTTTTTTGATTTTGGCTTTGGAAAACTTCAAAGACACTCTTTTTAGGTCTAAGTATACAACAGACCGGTTGGTAGCACCATCAAGTATGTTATGGATTCTACCGGCTTAATGTAATTGTTTTGCTATCTGACTATAGTATACACTGATTATTGAAATAGTTTGAACCATTGAGTATCCAGATGGATTGCTTAATTAAGTTAATAGGCGATCCATTTTAAAAAGGATTGTACAACACTGTACGAGCTCGAGTACTCGACCCGCCACGCAAAAAAATATCAAACTTGCAGGTGACTGAACACAAAATAGCCCGGGCTGTTTTCGACGATTCATATGACTGCAGCATACTGGTATGGTATACAATTATAGGGGCACTTTTACCTTTGTCCAGGACAGCCTGTGGTAAATGTAAGGTAAGAATATGTTGCTTCGAATGTCATCGCTGTAAAAAATCTTTGTGGATGGAGATGTACCATTCACTGATATAACTGCAATTACAAATTTTTTGGCATGACCGGCCAAAAGGGCCGAAAATTTTACCATCAGTACTGTAATAAAGTTCAGGCCCAGATGTGGGGCATATCATATCCATATATGCACGTCCAGACCCAACGTATATCCTGGATCATAAGGGTTTAAAACTTGATATGTTTGGCAACCTTGGCGGGGATGAGAGATGCTTTGAAGCTTGGCTACAATCTTAGACTCCAGCTAGCTGTAGCCGTGAACAGCGTTATATATCTTTGCCGCATGGTTTGATCTATCGGCCATTTCGAATGATTAAGGTTTCTGAAAAGACAATGCAGATTTCTATTTAAAAAGTCACTGGTTACGAGTCAAGAACGACACGAGCAAAGTTTAATTAGAGCATATGTAGTGAGCGGACAATTTTCAATTTAAAGGGGGCTTTAGTTTTGTTTTCGTGGTTGGAATTATTGGACATGAATTAGTTTCATAATCGAGAACATATGCATGAAATAGTTGGCCGACATTTCTCCCGCATAGTATCTATAGTATAGGATACCCGATATATAGTTTACCACTTTGATATGAGCCAGGATGTTCTATTTGGTTTGCCTGTAAATCTAATTTTGAAACAGCCTCCTAAATTTTATATAAGAACTACATATGTAAATTATTAAATATCCGGCCAATATTCTATATATCTATCAGTGAATGAAGGGATTTAAGAGAAAATGGCTTATCCTGATCCATGCATGCTTTATGCTCAGTCTACCTGGATCATAATATATAGAGTTGGGATACCCAATATATACATCTGCACATGGGGCCTTTCTCTAAATCCCATTCATCCTATACAATATATATAAACGGTATAATATCAACTAGTCAAATATATTAATCCCGTAGGAAACCATAGGAATTAATTAAAATTTACTACAGTATCTCGAGGAAAATATATGTAGGTATATATATTATAATGGTAGTGCAGAATGCAGGTCTCAAGGGATCATTTTTACACATTGTAAAATTGATTGTCTAATTAATGGCTTGATGGAATAAGAGCCCCAAAAATTCAAATTTCTGAGCTTTAGTACAGTGGTATCGTTATAAGTAATAAATTATCTGGATAGCTATAGCTTAAAGTCGACCGCTATAGTAATTTTCGATTAATAGGTGCTTAGTTATAGCCTATTGTTTATACATGTAATATCTGGGCTGGATACTCCTCATGATCTACATAGCTTGTGAACATCCATCATACATGTATAGATGGTGGCATAAAATGACCGGTACTATTGTATAGTATAGACTAGCTGTCTTGACTAGAAAGTATGTCGCCTAAATATTAACTTTTCAATAATCCAAAATATTAACTTTTCAATAATCCTAGCTGTCAGCAAAATAATTTTAGCTGTCATGGTTTATTAAGTGCACTTAGGCATCCTATAGTACAGTACATTTTAAATAAATTACATATATCCTATAGTATATTGTAAATCTAGACAGTGGAATTAGTTTGAGCAACTGAATAGGGAGATATACGTACGCAAGCTAACTGAATTAACATGGATCATTGTGAGGCTGGCTCATGATGGGGAAATGTGAGTTATGCATGCATAAAACCTGCAAAAAGCTTACAAAGGCTAGAAATTTAATACACAATACACAAATCAAGTAAATATCGATGCCGATCGATAATCTTTTATAAGTGCTTTTAATTAGATTTAAGATCCGTTAAATATGCCGTGAATAAAAACAAGAAAGAAAAAATCAACGCTTGTGTTACTTCTAAAATTATAGCGGAATGAAAAGATATGAGGGGTACGTATAATCTAGCCTTTAAATAAGTTTTATATAAAAACCTTAACTGCAATGTTCAAGGGAAAAAAAATTCTTTGAGATCGTTTCATCAGTACCATATTACCCTTAGTTGCCACTATTCCAAATATAAAATTGTCCAACAATTAAATCTACTTGGATCAAACAACAAAAATGATAGAAAATGAAAATACAAATTCAAATACAATCTCGAATGAGGGTATTAATGAAAGAGAAGAACCTGATTTGAGAAACTCAATAACTAAAAATAGTATTAATGAAGTTATTGAAGCTGATCCAGATACAAAGACGACCAATGAATCAATATCAAAAGAACCAATTCAAAGAGTATATAATAAAAAACCAAGCGATGTTTTTGCTGTTATTTGTTCAGGATTTGCATTAATTAGTGATGGGTATTATAATAATTTAATGACTATGTTAAATATTTTATTTGTATTAGAATATGGTACCGCTTATAATAGTACTGTTTCAACAAGAGTTAGTAATGCACTATTAATTGGGGAGATCATTGGTCAGATCGTTATTGGGTTATCTTGTGATTTAATTGGTAGAAAATGGGCTATTGTTACAACTACTTTATGTGTTGTTTTAGGTGGGATTTTATGTACTGCTGCTCATGGTACAGTTGATCCAAATTCAGATAATTCTACCTTATTTTGGTTTATTGTTGTCGCAAGAGGTATTTCAGGTTTTGGATGTGGTGGTGAATATCCAGTTAGTTCTGCAACTTCTTTAGAAGGTGCAAATGAGTTAGATAATAAAAGAGGTAGAAACTTTATCTTGGTTACAAATTTACCATTATCATTTGGTGGACCATTTTGTATGATTTGTTTTTTAATTGTATGGAAAGCCGCAGATGGTCCAAACAATTTATCTACAATTTGGAGAGTTTGTTTTGGTTTAGGATGTATCTGGCCATTAACCGTATTTTATTTCAGATGGAAAATGGCAACCTCAAGATTATTTTCAAAGGGTTCATTGAAAAAAAATGTTCCATACTGGTTAGTTTTAAAATATTATTGGAAAAGATTAATTGGTACATGTGTTACATGGTTTTTATATGATTTTATCACTTTCGCAAATGGGGTTTTTTCTGGTACAATTATTAATGAATTATTTGGTGAATCTGCAAGTATTCTAAAAACTGCTGAGTGGCAATTATTATTAGGCGTTATTGCATTACCTGGGGTGTTTGTTGGTGCCTTTTTAGTTGATAAAATTGGTAGAAAATATACAATGATGGCTGGATTTGCAGGCTATATTGTATTTGGGTTAATTGTTGGTTGTGCATTTGAACAATTAAAAGGTATAATTCCATTATTTATTATTTTCTATGGATTAATGAATTCCATGGGGAATTTAGGTCCCGGTAATTGTTTAGGTTTAATTAGCTCTGAAGTTTATGCAACAGGTGTTAGAGGTACAGGGTATGGTATTTCTGCAGCAGTTGGAAAAGCAGGTGCAGCAGTTGGTGTTCAAGTTTTTACTCCAATTAGAGATCATTGGGGTAAAAGATGGACATTTATTGTTGCTGGTATTGTTGGGGTTATTGGTGTAATTGTGACTTATTTTTTTATTCCAAATGTTCGTGAAGATGACTTAATTTATGAAGATAAACGTTTTGAGCAATACTTGAGAGATCAGGGTTGGACTGGTAAATTAGGCGAACAAGTTATTGAAAGCGAAGAAGAAATTATCGGTCAAGAGCAGCCTTGCTTAAAAAATGTAACTGAAAATGATAATGATGATGGGATTCGAAAACGCGCAGCTAATACGGAAGCTGTGCAGGTTGAGCATTAGCCCTTCAATTAATTGAGTTATATATTGTGTGCGGTTTTAAGTAAGTCAGGTAAGGTAAGGTATATATGATATTTATAAAGATATATTAATCAGTAATGATTATATTGAACTACTTGCATATATTTTGTGATGTCTCTAAATCAATATATATATTATAAGTATATTTTATCTTATGGACTTAGCTTTCGATCGGATGACTGCAAACTAGAATCTAGCTAGGTGTAACAGGCATAGGTTTAATTAATATAAGAAATTGCTAACATAACCTGCAAGTTTTATTAAAAAAAAAAAACTTGATCATTCATTAACTAATAAATTTATTGTACAAATCAATTGACACTATATTCATGTAGCTATATTTCTTTTATATATAGTGTGGCTTCAACCCCTTCTTATATAAGATCATTACTCTGGAAATGAGAAAGAACAATAGCTCCATGTAACTTGAACATCACAGTATTCTACAGCTCGAATTACAGGAAACCAAAAAAAAAAAAATAAATAAATAAACATCACTTTAGTTCAATAGAACGAAATTAAAAAATATAGGCATCTAATTTCTATTAGAAGCTTAACCGGTCCCGGCAAGGATCGAACTTGCGATCTCACGATTAACAGTCGTGCGCCTTAACCAGCTTGGCCACAGGACCCGTAAATTTCTGATTTACGGAGAATAAAAAAAATTGTACATATTCTTTTACCAAAAGTTTAATTTCGCGCGCGCACGCCATGTATATTTTCAATATGAGCAGAGATTGGGGGCATTGATTCAAAAATTCATTTCTCAACAAGCTATGTTAAGTGGGTATCCAGCACC
>JAKTSB010000395.1:0-12667 GCA_030579975.1 Blastobotrys buckinghamii (nom. inval.)
GTATGGCTAGATTAAGTTTGATGTGGAGGAGAAGTATGGGGGAAAATGGGTTTATGACTACTGGTCCATTAAAATTATAGACTTTTTATTAACTGGTTATATAAAGACAATAATATTGCATAGATCTCTAAGAAGTGAGCTTGTAATCCTATTTAGATTGTAGATGGTTTACAGTGATATTTTGGGCCATGTTTAAAACATTAGCGAAGCTACTCAATTCTGAGAACCTTATTTATATTCAACTGTCACAGCTTCATTAGTACTGCAAACATATTGAATAGTCAATCCAAAATTCCAGGGCAAAGCCGGCTAAAATACGATAGAGGATGCTAAATGAGTCAAGTTTTGGTACAATAGACCAAATAATTTGTTTTGTACAAGTAGTTCTACCTACAACATTAAATTCAAATTTTGAATCAAGCATATATTCATAATATGTTCATAAATATCTTGTCTTATATAACGTACTACTTATCATATACTTCCAATTTCTAGTAGGAAGGAGGGAATGAAGGCATTGGAGGTACTTGATTATGATCATTGAACCTTGGTGGAGGAGGTTGACTTTCCAAACTATCGGTTCTAGTTATACCTTGAGTTGGAGGTGCAGAAGGAGGAGGCTGAGATGGTGCTTGATTCTGTTGTTGTTGTTGTAATTGTGATGGTTGCTGTTGAGGTGATTGAACTGGAGGTGGTGCACTAGGAGGTGCACTAGGTTGCTGATACATTTGTTGGTTTGGTGCACTTGGTGCTTGATAAAAATGTTGCTGTGGAGGTTGTTGCTGTAATGGAGATTGAACAGGTTGAGGTGACGAGGTATGTTGGGGTTGCAATTGTGGATTAGTATGCTGATGCCTTAAAGGTTGAGCTTGTTGATGAATAGGTTGAGAGCCTGGATGTGGTGAATATTGTTGTTGCTGTTGTTGTGGTTCATCAACAGGGTAAGGTGGATGGCCAGGTGGATATTGTTGAGGTGGTTGATTCATTGGTTGATGATGTTGATAGTTTACATTTGGGGAACTAGTTCTATATTGTTCCAAAGAATTTTCCATCAATTGATCATATTTCTTTCTTGCATTAATAAATTTATCATTTAATTCAATCAAATCATCCTTCTTTTGAGAATATTTATCAATTAATTTAACTAATTTCGGCCGAACTGCTAAAGTTGAATGATATAAATTTTGTAACTGTTCATTTTCTGCAATTCTTAATCCATCTCGCTGAGAGTCTGCAGAACTTAAAATTGATAATAATTTTTCAATATTCGCTGATTGTGAAAATACATTTAATTCATCTTGTGCTTCTCTTGCTAAATCTTCTTGTGTTGGTTCAGGTAATGGTAAAACATAATTCAAAGGGAAAATACCAACTTGGCCTCTTAATGTACCTCTCCACCAATCTCTATAAACTGATTCGATAACATGGATAACATCACCCTTTCGAAATGATAATTCACCTTCTTCTGTACTATTTAAATCATATAATGCACGAACTCTTTTAACTGTTGATGGTGTTTGACCTTGCGGTTGTGGAGTGCTACTAGTATTATTACTGTTATTATTATCACTAGTAATATTGTTTGCTTTCTGTGCTTGTTGCTCTTCATATGAAGGTTCGAATTGATCTTCATGTTTGACTTGATTAGTGTTGGAGTTATCTGGACGAGCTGGCTGAGATGAAACATTTGGTCGTTGATTTTGCTCTGCTTCTGATAAAGATAGTGCCAAAACCATTTGTAATTCTTCTTCTTCCTTTTGCTTATCTGCATCAGTCATTTCATGCTTTTGTGGTTTTGCAGGTGGTTGGATTTTTGTCTTTGATCTTAGAGTTGCATAAGCTTCTTCCATGGTTCTTAATGAAGGATCAGACTTGAAATCTTTTGATAAATTTTCCATTAACTCTGCAATTTTACTTTTAACAGTACTATGAACATCTTTATCTTGAGCTAATTTTAATAATAAAGATGTGAATTTTTTTGATGACAATTCTCTTGCCATTTTACTACCACAATTTTGTGCCATTGATCCAACTAATGTTAATGCATATATTTGTACATTAGCATTTTTGGTTTCCAATCTTTTACTGACTGCTTTAACAGCATTTGTAGACCCTTCTTCTGGATCTTCATTCACTCTATCGCAAACATCCAATATATATTCCCAATTTTCTGATGTTAATTCACTGTTTGTTGCTTTTGTTACAACTTCTTCTAATGGATTTGGTGGTTCACTGGATCGAAACATTTATTATTACTCTTTGACTATGAATACACCTTCTGCTAGCTGATTTTAGGCAAAATAAGAATAAAAGATCTAATAATCTAAAAGAAAAAAAAAAATGTTAATAAGTTGTAATGTATCGAGTATATTCCTAAGGGGTGGATGAATAATGATTGGGAGAGGGAGGGAGGCAAAAATACTGGAGTATTTAATGATGTGCTGACATTTTTTATACGCTCCAAGTTTTGTTCTATTTTTGCTTTGCAAAATGATTTTTAGAGTGTGGCTCCTATTACTGAAAATGGCTACGCGTTAGCTTGGCCCAATGATTAAGGCGTGGGGTTAATTAGCAATGCTTGAGTAAAGTGTGGCTGTATTGTTTTTTATTTGGGATGTTTAAGATTAGAAGCGGCGGTTTTTATTGAGGCTGTCTGTGCAGGGACGGAATAGTTAGCTTAAGTAGTGCCTAGACCTGTATAATGGATGTTCTAGAATAGTATCGGTTGCGGCTCAGGGGGAAAGAAGAACTGCAGGCACCATGGCAAACCAATTAATCCACAGTGGTATAATTTGAAGCTGAATATTATTCTGTCATATAGTGCGGCATGGCTTGATTTTGCAATGGGGGATACTGCCCTACTCTAAGGGGAGCTATAATCCAGGAAGGTTCACTGTATACCTATAGATGTGTCTCTTAATTAGCTTAAACATCTAAATTTAAGTTCGCTCATCCAGCTGCCGCATGAGTGATCATGATTTGAATATAGATGTTATAAGTGTATGCATATCTGAGCCTTTCAAATACTTAGGTTATCACTAGGTTGTAAGCTTAATTAAGTATGTCACCATCCGGATATCACTAGATCTATATGGTGATTTAGAGATATCACAGCGCTGCCTGGTCAACAGATATATACACACTGCAGTTACATCCATAGATGTACAGATATTGTAAATTTTGTAGGCTCGATCGATTTCTCAGTCGGACAGTACTAGACGTCTAGTATACAGAAATGTCACAAATATCCTATTTCAGTTCCATATAATTAAGTAATACCTTAAAGTCTTTATATAGGGCATTCTTCAGCTGGTTCCTCATACAGCATTGGAGATCGATCGATGTTTACACATGTGCACGTATGCCATAGATCTCAACTACCATTATATGGTACTACATGTATCGAGCTGAATAAGGTTTTGATGCAATGCTCAACTTTTTATACTAATATCTGAGTCATATTTATAGTTAAAGACTTGATCAAGATGAGCATATATATAGCTTAAACTTAATTAGGATTTGAATGTCCGGCTTATGCGGCTTCTTGAGAGTCCTCTCTATTGTAATATAATATATATACTAGCTCAAAGGATAATTAGAAATTCCAATTCCAGTTCAAATTCAAATTTGTTTCCATTATAAGCTGTTTTACAACAACAAAAGAAAAAAACACTTTAAACTAGTTATTTTTAATTGAAAATCCAGACATATAAAATTTTATAGGCATTGTATACAGCTTCTGGATATACAGAAGCTAAAAACTAAATGCTTGCGCTAAATAAACTCATAAAGCTAGCTAGTTACAATCTAGGATTAAATATATAGTGCTCTAAAATTAATAACCGAGTAGTTTATGCAATTGGTCTAACTATGTATATATTAAAATAAAATTGACTTTAGCTAACGATAACGTACAAATGCATAAGATAAACATTGTAAACTATGATAATTGTTAGTATAATTTGCTTAATAATTTTTTAACAACTCCTAAAATATAATATCTTAGCCGGGAGGTTTAATAGTTATCCGGTTGATCTGCAGTAATATCCAATATATGTGCTAACAATTGTTTGTAAATTAGCTAAAGCCTTCTCTGTTTCACTGACAAAGAAACGTAATCATATTGAGTCAACTTATCTTGACTCATCTAATGCTTGCAAGTTTATCCTTTAGCGTGTACATTGTTATATGTCTATACTAAGATTTACGACATTGCTATCAGTTGTTGCATTTGCAATGGTTAAAATCGATCGTCTCCTCAAATTTAAGTTAGAATGAAATAAATAACTAATACCTTAATTAGTCAGTATACTATAGAGATATTCATAGTGTTGCGAATATACCAACAGTCAAATCTCAAACTCTATTCAATAAGTGATTTGTATATAGCTAGCTAGCTACGAACTCATTTATGAGGTATTAAAGAGCCAATATCCCCATATTGTCATATAAACTTAACCTACTGTCTGAATATAGAATTGTCGCACCTATCCATATATATGTACAAGTTAAACACATGTCAGTTTTAAATTTAAAATCCAAGCTAGCATCATTTAGCATTCTAGTTAATTATAATTAGATTAAATTAGGTGCTGGAGATGAGACACACTACTATGATACTATTCACACATAGGGTCCAACTTTAACGTAAAATCTGTGGCTAGCTAATTGGTATTCAAATTTCTAATTGGCATCGAATGTATATATATATAAACTAAAATTATAGCTCTCTATATATATATTCAATTTACACTTAATCAATCTTGAATGAGATCGATTAAAAAGATATATAAATAGACACTTTTCTTTCTCGAAATAATTTAAGGCATTTGACCAACTATTATCGAACACCGTATATATATATTAAGTACTAACGTTTAGGAAACAGCATTCTCTTATCTGAAATTTAACAACTAGCTATGTTATATATGGTAACTAAAGATATCCAGTTAGAACCAACACATAATAATTTTATATCCTAGGTTGGTATGCATGTAGAACTGAGATTTTGCAAACATGTTAATTTTGAACTATATACTACTTAAATCTTTTTTTTTTATACCGTACCATTGTATATAACACTATTGTATAATTTACGTGATAATGATATATCATACATGTAATAATTACAAATTACGATTGATTGATATCTCGTGATTCATTGGTTAATTACCCTGATCAATCGATCGATTTCACTAGCTCCAGAAAATACGCACCCTATCCTATTTTCACATAATTATTGTATTGCGACCCACTGCAGCATGTTTATCCAGTCTTCCCCTCAAAATCCATGCAACTTACACGTAACTAAATTTACGTGTAAAGTAGCCACTGACATACATGTAGTTGCTTCTGTTTGTTCTATTTTACTACCTAAACTAGTATTGCCAAAAAAAAACTATTATTATTAGGCATGCATAAGCTATTTGCTCAGCTAATTGTGGCCCTAGCTTTTGTCCTCTTACATTATCCTATGCATAACGAATCCTATCGATGTAAAAAACAATTTATTGCAATGAGGCTGTGAGTCCCAGCTTCATGGTAAACCTCTTGTATAAGCAATACAGCTCAAAAAGGCTTATGATGATTCGAATTTCCCATGGAGCAGCATAAAAAAGTTAAAAATCAATATTATGGTACGTAAGCACCCATACAATGTGCAACGCTATCCGGATTTATATTAATTCATGGGGCATCAGATTCAGGACAACTGCTTTAAATACGATCCGATACCATACCCCAGCTTTCTTAGATCCCGATTTGTAGTATTTGTTCCTGTGAATGCATCAAAGTACAAGAAATTAAAAGATCTCTATTACGTATGCTTGTCCTTAACAAAGAGCTTTTTAATCTATGCTTTCATACTCCGCAATTCAAATTTAGACGTAAGCTTAGTGTGGACTAAGGTTATCGGTTACGTTTTATAGACGAAGATTAATATTTAACTGTCCACTATAAATTATAAACCTAAATTAATTGCTTAAAAGTACACCTAGCTACTAAGCTTTGCGACATTTAAAGTTTACAGTAGTTGAGCTGGGGTGTTGACTATTTCACCCGGGCCATGGATGGTGCACAATGCAAAGTACTCGTTGCAACTTCTTGAATGGATAGAACGTAAACCACGATTAATTGTAGCAAAACAAAACAAACATCATCATAAATCCGATTTGCGACTTCAATCAGAAAACACACGAGACAGCGCGCAAATTATTGTGATTAATTAATTACTATCTATTGGTAGAAGCTAGAAACAAAATTTTCACTCTGAATTATCACACGCAATCAATCGGATGCATCAAATTATTGAAACCAAAATGCCATATATTGAATCCTTTACTAGCTATACTCTATAGGATACAGTAGCTAATTGAAAACTTCTCGGACTTAGAATCCAAAAAACCCATTAAATCCATTCTCCCACGTACAAATAATCCGATATTGATTGTGTTTTTTTTGTATAAATCAAATCAAGCGTAGATATATCGGTTAGATTCATTATTGTTATTTTTTTTCACATCAACTTTTTTCGTCCCATTACTTTTTACAGCTATTTTTTCTCACTCCTGTTTTTTTTTTTTTTTTTTTTTTCTTCTCTCTTTTTAACAAAAACTTGATTCTACCTTTGAAATCTTTAATAAAGAATACTGTCAAGAATCACAAACCAACCCCCACAAATAAATATCATCAAAATAAATGAGCGACGCTCAAGAATCAAATAATCTACTTCATCCAAGTAGTGCGGCCTCTAATCCTCGGGAAGGGACAAAGAGACGGTCTAGTTCAAATGTTGGTAATATTGGATTAGGTGATAATAGTGCACCATCATTATCAACAATGCACAGTGAACAATCAGCAAGAGCAAGTAGAAATCGTCAAAGAGCATTAAGTGGAGGATCAACAAAATTATTCAAAACCAAATCAGGTAAAAGAAGTAAAAAAGTTATTCCTGAAGCAACTGGTTTATATAGATTATGGTTATCATATCGAGAATTAGCATATAATAATACATGGGTTACACCATTATTAATAATGTTAATTTTTTATGGACTGTATTTATTATATCCAGAACAAGGTGAATCAAATCCTTTACACAAGTTTTTATTTTTAAGTTATAAAGTTGAAGCAGAAAATGGAATTATTGAATATGGTAAAGGTAAAAAAGATTTTTGTTTTGTTGCATTTTATATGATATTTTTTACATTTTTTAGAGAATTTTGGATGCAGGTATTATTGAGACCTTTAGCTATTAATTTAGGTGTTACAAAAAAGGGAAAAATCTCAAGATTTATGGAACAAACTTACTCATTAGTTTATTATGGGTTAAGTGGTCCTTTTGGATTGTATATTATGCATAATACTCCAATTTGGTATTTTAATACTACTGCATTTTATGAACAATATCCTCATAAAACTCATGAAGCATTGTTTAAATTATTTTATTTATTACAAGCAAGTTTTTGGTCACAACAATCTGTTATTTTAATGTTACAATTAGAAAAACCAAGAAAAGATTTTCAAGAATTAGTTTTTCATCATGTTGTTACAATTGCATTAATTTTTTGTTCCTATAGATTCCATTTCACTTGGATTGGATTAGCAATTTATATTACAATGGATATTAGTGATTTCTTTTTGGCTTTATCAAAAACTTTGAATTATTTGGATTCGATTATTACTGGTCCATTCTTTTTAGTTTTTATGGGGGTTTGGATTTATTTACGACATTATTTAAATATTAAGGTTTTGATTTCCATTTGTACAGAATTTGAAACAGTTGGTGATTTTCAATTAAATTGGGACACTGAACAATATAAGTGTTGGATTTCACAATATATTACTTTTGCTTTATTATTTGCATTACAATTAGTTAATGCTTATTGGTTGTTTTTAATCATCAGAATCGCTTATAGATATGTTTTCCAAAATGTTAAAAAAGATGAACGATCTGATGATGAAGATGATGAAGAAGAAGAAGAAAGTTATGATGAAGATAATGATGAAGATTATAAACGAAAATAATCTTTTTAAAATAATAATAATAATAATAGAATAGGCTTTTTTTTATATTATAAAAGAAAAAAAAAAAATATTATGTACAATAGTTTATATATCCACTTCCCTTAATTAATATTAATTTTTCAATACTCTTTATTGTGAATTATTAAAAGTATCAGCATTAGTATCATCATTCTTTGAAATGTTTAATTTATATTTATTAAACTTTTCTAATCTCATTAATCGACCTTTTTCTGCTGCCTTTGATAATACACCCAATAATAAATCAGTACTTCTTAAAGAATCATCATTAGCAGGAATTGGATAACTAACTAATGAAGGTTCACTATCAGTATCAATAATACCAATAGTTGGAACTTTAGCAGCTAAACATTCTCTAATAGCATTTCTATTTTCAACAGGATTTAATAAAACAACCAAATCTGGTTTTAAAATAGTTTTCTTCAAATTTGGTGACAATAATCTATTAGTTTCTTCATCTGCCATATCAACTTCAGTTCTTTCCCATGAACCAGCAATTTCTGTTGCATTAGTTAAGGTACCTGGAACCCATCTTGAGTGAACATAATATCCACCAGCTCGTTTAGCAGCTAACTGTAATGATCTTTGTTGACCAGATCTAGTACCAACGAATAAAATAACCCCACCTTGTTCACTAACTCCTTGAACAACTTTTGAAGCTCTTCTTAAATTAACCAAAGTTTGATCCAAATCGATAATATGAATACCATCTCTAATACCATGAATAAAAGGTTGGGTTGAAGGTCTAAATAATGCAGTAGAATGACCTAAATGACACCCAGCAGCTAATAAAGTATTAATAGATGTTTGATGAATTGATGGTGGAGCTAATGTATCTAAATGTGGTTTATAAACATTTGATAATGTTGAACCTAATCTTGTAGTATTTTTGGCATGAAATAAGCGGCGCATGTATAATTCTTGTTTTGAATAAGCTTCAGAGTTATCAGTTCTTTTAACATTTGGGAATTGATTAAAACCTTTAATGTGATCTTGCTGATTTGATGATGATGAATTAATTTTTTTATTTGAATTAGTTGGGCCCTGAATTGATGATCTTTCAACAACTTTTAAAATCTCATTTGATAAATCAGTTTCCAATGCAAAATCTTTAATAAAATTCCCAAATTCTTTATTTAATTCTTGTTCAATTTCTGGACTTAATTCGATTTTATTATTTTCTGGATCAAACGGTCGATTGGCCAAATTTTTTAATAAAAATTCAACTTGTGCATCTTCACTTAATTCAGGTTCTTCTTCAACTTGTTGTGGATGTTGTTCTTGTTGAATTGGTTGTTCAGTTTCAACTCGTTCTTTTTCCAAAATATCAGAATAATATCGTTGAGATATTCTATTGAACTGGTTGGTTTTTTTAAGAAGTGTTAGTCGAGGTGATCTGATATGTCTAGCCAACACTGATCTATACATTTTTTTTTTTTTTGCCAGTGAGTTTAAAATTTTGGAAAACCTGAAAAATTTTGTCTAATGAAAATTTATTTCTCCACTGGTTACTCGTTATGTTGGTACTATAAATTGGGTGTAAAATTTTTTTTTTTCCAGCTAAAACATCAAAAAATCCTCCGATCCGACCTTAAACGGAGTTCCTAGCAACTAGTGCGGCTTTCCAGAATTAGTTTGTGGAAAAGCCGGAATAAGAATTACCCGGAAGAATAAAATTTTAACTTTATACCTTTTTTTCATTTTTTTTTAGAAAATTGCGTTTCCTAATTGGTCGTAGCACTGCTCCAGCCACTTTAATCGCCCGGGAAATTGCACCCGACCTCCGACCTCGTCCTCTTAAATAACACGGCTTGAGTGTAATAATGGCCCGATTAACTATTAAAGGCCTTGTACGAAACTTTAATCGGTGAGGCTGCACCCACCACTTACTTAGGCCTGCGTAAGAAAAATAAAGAAAAGAAGTTCTATAGTGAAATCCGAGGAAAACTTTATTGGAATAAGCCATCAAGCAGTGAGAAATAGAACAAAAAAGAAATTCTAACAGACGCTTTAACTATTTTCCAAAGCTTTCAAAGAATTTTCTACTGTAAAGTTACATCACGCAACGCTATTTTAGCTCAAATCATGCTTTATCCCAGCTTAAGCAGGGGTTTTTTTCCTCCCTCATGCCACTGCTTGTAAAAACCCAGAAATTTGGCGCTTTGAAATCAAATAATGAACATTGAATAAAGATTCAGATCACTGATTATTTTCTCTTTCTTCATTATCACTATCTATCTACACTATCTACACTATCGGATACTATCAACTTATACAATTAATACATTTATTGCATTAGCATAACTATTCAAATAATTACAAAACAAGCGATTACTATTTACACTGGGGGAATTTTTTTTGGCATTTTACATATAATATAACAGATCAATAATACGACAATGACTCAATACTAAAGAAAAAAAAGAACTAAATATTCTTTTTTTCTCAAAAGTTTTTCTTTATTCATTGATAATGGAGAATCGATAGTGTATCTTATCTTTCAAATAAACTGAAAGTACCAAAAATTTTGAGAATTATCATATTCGATAGTCTTTTTTTCCTAATAGTTTATTCAAAAATATGAGTATTTCTACCAATAGTCAAGATGAAAATTTCTCACAACTATTACAGCACAGCATTTGAAAGGAATAATTAAAAAAAAAAACAACAAAGTATACGAGAAAGAAAAAGTAACGAAAGAAAAATAATGCAACAACGATTTAAACAAGAATTTAAAAACTTTGAGTTACCAGTAGAACTGGGACTTAAAAGCCCAGACGCAGAAGAACAAGAAGAAGAAATTTTATATAATAATGAAGATAGTGATTTAAGTGATGGTAGTAGATCATCATTAATAACTACACCGACAAATGAATATCCAAAAATATTAGATACAGATATGACAAAATTAGAATTATGGGATGGATTTGATGATTGGGTTGGATTTAAATTACAATTAATTGATCAACATGTTTGGGATAATACTACATTTCCAGATTTTAGTTTATGTGACTATGGTTATTCTTTTAATGTCGAAGATAAACATGATGTTCATTGTTTATTCATGGATTATATTTTTAAATTAACAAAATGGATTTTAATGGAAATCGATGATAATTATAAAGATTATAATTTTGTTTATAATCCGAAGGAATCTTATGATTTTGAATTTAAAGAAACAAGAAATAATCGTACATTATTTATGATTGAAGCAGAATGTTGGATTGATTGGCCAGAATTAGCCGATGAAGATTTAAATCTAGATAAATCAAGAAGACATTTTGAAAGATTATATGCTTATATGATTATGAATCAAATTGAATTTGCAGTCGTAACCAATTATCGTCAAACAAGATTTGTATCAATAAAGAATCATAATCATTTAAAAATCAGTGAACCATTTTGGTTTAATGAACAATCAAAACATACAATGATTGGCGCGTTAATTGCAATGATTTTACATACAAGTGATTATAAAATGTTAACACCCGCATCAAGTGTTGAAGAACGAGATTTAGAATTTAATATTTCAAGTTATAATAAAGAATATAAGCCTGGTAAAGTTATAATTGATACAGAAAATGTTCAATTTGATTTTAAAAATAAAGTTTATACATCAAATGGATTATATTTAAGAAAAAATTTTAAATCAAATTGTATGATAAAATATCAAGATGTTTCAAAAGGTCAATTCGATAAATTACAATGGGAAGCTGAAGTTTATAATCGATTATTATGGTTACAAGGTGTCATAATTCCAGAATGTTATAATTATGGCAATATATGGGATGCGTATTCTATCTTATGTGTTGAAAAACCTGGTAAAAGATTAACTTATAATGATTTATTAACCATACCAAATTGTCGATATAAAGTGGTATCAGCTATTAAAATTTTACATTTGAATAATTTAATTCATTGTAATATCAATCCTCAATCATTTTTTTTAAATGATTCTGGTGAAATTATAGTAGGTAAATTATACAAATGTCAAGTTTCAGGTAATCCTCAAAGAAAATTGGATGAAATTTATGAAATCAGAAAAATGTTCAATAAAGCTGAAAAATTAAACACAATTATGATAAATAATAAACAGAAGAAAGTTTTCAAAGTTACTGGTAAAAACCGGCATTTGAGACATTGGCCTGTTAAATTTAAAGAAAAATATGTTATTGTTCATACTAATAATGGGTTCATGACTGCTTGTAAGAAATGATTATCTTATTATTGCCATTGAACTTATGAAAAACAAGAAAAAACAAAAAAAATATCCTATTTATATATTATATAACGATTTATGTAGAGAATAAGATCCTAAAAAATATATTATTATTTATTCGAGAATTTATTTATTGATTGTAGAGTTGTTGAGTCTAGAGATATTAATATTAATAAGGGCAATTGATTTATTAATATTGTGCTTAGTCTAGGGTTTAGTAATTGGTACTTTCGTAAATTTGTAATATCCTTCTTATAACTGCTTCAACAGAATCGTTAAGTGTTAGATAAGAATATAATAAATTAAAATAAAAAGTAATTGCAATTAACAACTGTTGTTTAGCCCTGTATAGGATATATATATATATATCTGGATATGTAGTATACAGAGTCTTACATAAGTTTTTTG
>JAKTSB010000396.1:0-12495 GCA_030579975.1 Blastobotrys buckinghamii (nom. inval.)
ATGATTTTACTTTAATGACACTACTATGTCGGACGATTTCAATACATTTTCCTTGCACGTTAAAATGTCTCGCATTCAAAGTCATAAGAATTTATATAAATAAGCCACAAAATTCAGAATATTCAGGATATCTCTATGAACCCCGACCAGAATTAGATTTAGAAGATGTTATTATGGCTTTCACCCCAACAATTGAAACGTTCATCTGGTACAATTTAGTCAGTTTTTTGCGTCATATGGCGGAAAGTCAAACCTATAAAATCAAAGAGCAGATGAAAAATGTAACAACTTTAACTTATCATCAAGGTCAAGATAGGTATGAGGATGTATCAGACTTGTATGGAGCAGGTCAATTGATGTATAATTGGTGTAATATATCAGGAAATAACAAAAAACTAAGATTCTTGAATATTTTTCCAGATTTTTTTAGTTATTTATCATATAAAACTATGCCTCAAGATCTAGAGTCAAACATTGAGAATTTGGAAATTCAAATAAATCTAAATTTTTTAACACACAGGCATTATTGGGATCTTAATCATAAACTGAACATCGTCAAATTGAGCCTAACAAAACTTGTATGTTATTGCCAGAGTGACCAAGCGTTGCTCTGCCCAGAAATTTCTGCAGAAAAATCATTACTAAATACTTCAACAAAATTGAAGTATATTATTGTCGGCGCATATGGAATATCTAGCGTTACTAATTTTGACCCAGATTATAGCGATTTGGACTTTTTTGATGATAAGAATATAAGGCTTTTGTTAGGAAATTGTGTAAATAGTTTGAAGATATTTAAAGTAATATCAGATGATGATTTCAAACAGCTTATGGAAAGCGTACCAATACCAAAACATACGACCACATCTGTTCAACGATCTAGAAGCTTAGAAACAATTGAATTTTAAAAGCATAAAAAGCATTGAAATAACTTATAGGTTATTTATGCATACAACTGGTATGAGCGAATAATTGGAAAATCTAATATATTCAAATAGGTACAAAATGAACAGCCTAAAATATTTATAGAACTCATAATCCTTGTAGAAATGTTTTTGATTTTTAAACAAATTTATAATACCTATAGGTATATTGATTAACCCGATTGATTGGTGTAGAATAAAAGTTCCTCAAAATCAAATGAGCTTATAACTCTCATTCATTTATTATCACATAACTATTCAAGATAAAAAATTAAAACCTGCCAGATTGTGCTTTATTCTGTCCACATATTGTACAACGTACGGTACCTCTGCAGATCACAACTTATATGTTTCAGCCTCCAGGTATGCGGCTCATTCTCCGATTCTACAGCATCACCAACATTAAGCATGCGTGAGAATTCAAGCGGGGGATGATGCGTACAGTTCCCACTTCCGGCATTTTTACAAGGGCCAGAAAAATGAACCAGCCACACCAAATTATTTAACCTTGAACTCGACTGATTCCTCCCAATCTAATTTTAAATTTTTCTAATCCAAAATTTTATCACCACTTTTATCACCACCTCTACCACCTAGTATAGTACGCTTAAAACCAACCAACCCCCAATTTATTTCTCTCTTTAAGCCCTATTTCCATAATTTTTGTTTCCCCTAAATTTTTTCCTCAAAGTTAAAAAAAAAAAAAAAAAAAAACTACCCACCCACCTTTGGAAAATATCACCATTTTTTTTTCACCACCTTTTTTATAACGACGACATTTTTAATTTAATCGCAGCTCTTTTTTGAAATCTTTAGTGAAGTTGCTCATTTTTTGTTAGTTTCTCGAATCACAAATTAGAGAAATACCCAAGGGATTATTTGAAACTTACAAAAAAGAAATACAATATCATTTTTCGATAATAAAATAAGGTGATTCGTGTGGGGGGTTTAATAAATTTTATAGATCTGAATTTGTTTCAATCGTAAATTGTGTTGTATTCGAAAAGTTATTTATTATTATTTCAGCTATTTAATTTGCATCAAAGAGACGGTTTTAATAATAATATCCAATTTATTTGTCGTATTTCAAAAGATTTTGATATTATTAATTTTGTATAACTAACAGGTTATCAACTCTTATTTAGCATTTATTTAACAACGTTGATATTACTAACCAATTGAGAGGAAAAACTTTTTTTTTATATTCAATAACTTCTAATTGGACTATTTCTAACAAGATAAAATATTCCATCCAACAAATCATTTTTAAATATCTCAACTGACTTTCCAAGATAAAAGCATTAGCATATATTATAATACAATAAGATTATGAGTAAATAATGTCAGCTTCACCGATACAAAATCATCAATTACCGGGGGGTGGTAAACCTCCAATACAACAACAGCAGCAGCCAATACCTCAGCAGCAACAGCAACGACCATTAAGTGCAATGGGGGGTCCTCAAGGTATGCCACAACAATTCAATCCACAAATGAATCCACAGATGAATCAACAACAGTTAATGATGAGAATGAGACAGCAACAGTTATTGCAACAACAGGCTGCGGCTCAAGCAGCTGCATCAGGTGGTAATAATAGTAATAATAATGGTGGTGGTCAACCTGGTAATGTTCAAGCATCACCAGGTGCGATGGGATTACCACCGAATGGAATGGTTCCAATGAATATTAATTTAACTGCACAGCAGCAAATGTTACAACAACAATACATGAGACAACAGCAGTTACAAGCTCAACAAGCAGCTGCAGTGGCTCAAGCTCAAAGACAACAAGCTCAACAACAACAACAACAACATCCTGGTATACAACCTGGTATGAATCAAAACCAATTCTTATATCAACAAAGATTATTACAACAGCAGCATTTACAAGCACAACAAATGGCAGCTAATGCAAATCATCATCCCAATCCAAATATGCCAAATCAACAACCACAACAGCAACAACCACCACAACAACCACCACAACAACCACAACCACAACAACCACATCATCCTGGTATACCACCACATCCAAATCAACAATTACAACCACAATTACAATCTCAACCAAATCACCCAATATCACAAACCCCTCAACAAGCACAGCAATTTGCAGCTGCCCAAGTCCATCAGCAACAGCAGCAGCAGCAACATCAACAACAACAGAATCCACAACAAGCAAATTCTCAAGCACAAACTCAACCAGTTCAACATGGACAAGCACAACCTCAACAACCAAATCCAGCACTTTCTAATCAAGCAATTACAGATCCTCAAGTTCAACTTCAAATGCAATTTAATTATAGAGGTAGAAGTATACCATTAATAAAAGCATTACAATATGCAGAAGAAGTTGGGAATGCAGGCGAAAAAGGAATGGAAGTTGAACATTGGAAGGCATTACATTCAAAATATTTTTCAGAAAATGCTATTTTAAAATTACAAGTAGCAAATGGTAAAGAAACAAAATCTTTTGAAGTTCCACAATCTATTATGGCTAGATATTATTTAACTTATTTTAAAAGCGGTGTTAAACAAGTTCAATATATTTTGGAAAATCCAAGAGAATATCAAACACCAAATGGAGGATTTTTAGTATCAGTTACAAAGGCAACTACAATTTTTTGGTTTCATGATGAAACAATGGTTACAATTAATTCACCAATTAGATTTTTTTTCAATCCACAATTAAAAATTGATTGGATGGAACAAGAATTACAAAATCATTCTGAATTTATTAGTAGAAATGCTGTAAACAGTTTTATTAGAAAAAATGAAAATAATGAAGATGGTAGTGGTAATTGGTATTCATTAGCACCTTGTAATATTACTAATTTTGGTGTATCATCAAATGTTATGAGATTTTTGGAAGTTTCAGAAACTATGGCTCATATGAAAGAATTAATTTTAGCAAGTCAAGATCCTAATATTGCAAGTCCAATTAAAGCTTTAGAATTAACAGTATCAAGAATTAATACTGAAAGAAATAGAATATTACAGCAACAACAAGCAAGACAACAAGCAGCTGCACAACAACAACAACAACAACAGCAGCAACAACAACAATCAAATACTTCTAATAATACTAATACACCACCAAATTCCAACCCTACTAACCCAAATACCACTAACAATTCCACACAACAAACAAATGGTCCAAATTCATCAGCGACAACAGCAGCTAATGGACAAACTCCGGGTGCAACTCATGGGACATCACCAACTCCGGGTAATGATTTTAATAGTACAACACCAAATGGTGAAATTGTACCTTCACCAATGATTAGTCATGCATCTTATCAAAATGCTGGTAAAGCTAGCCCAAGAATGGCTGCAAAACGAAGAAGAAATACAAAAGATGATGAAGGATTGGGGAGTAATAAAAGTCCAAAAGTTGGACAAAAATAATATTATTAAAGGGTACAGAAAGGGATGAGAAAAACAATGGAAGTTTTCTTTTTGTTTTTATTATAGACTATTTTATTGGAGAAAAATGAAAAAAAAAAAAAAAAAAAAAAAAAAAAAAAAAGTTTTTATTCTTTTTGATGACGATGTATGTAGAGTTATGAATTTATTATAAATTATTTATTTCTAATTCTTCTAGGTTCTGTTAGATTTTTTTATTGTAGTTCATCAATGTTTGTTGGGGGGATTATGAGTACTAGATGGTAAATTAGCTTTAAACTCTATCATTACTCTTTAATCGTGATTTACCATCGTGTATATGGTAGATTATAAAAAGCATGCCAGTATAACGAGGACATATCGTAATCTGCAGTACAGCTTATACCAATAAAGCTGAATACCTCGATTGGAAAATTCTCATAAGAAAGCATGCAAATAGGTAGGTAAATTTAACTCTCCACAATCCTTGTCAAGTAAAAATTAGAATAGCGATTTTTTTAGATATCTTGATGTTCCAACTACTGTGGTTTCGGCGTAGCACAGCCGCACTACCATCTCACCCGCGCGAACTGAACCCTTCTATAAACGTAAGCCTTAGCAAATAACAAGCAGACAGTGCTGGAACCGTTGCGCACACTTGTGACCGATCGTCAGCGCTACTAACACCTTAAATCTTTTGATGATAGTCAAAAACCAAATCACAACACTAATCATTTATCATACTAAAAAAAAAAAAAAACACACACTGAAACCATTTAAAAGAAGCACCATAAATTACTCATTTTTTAAGGGCTTTCTAGGTAGAAATGAGTAACGAAGATGACCTAATTCATCCTAATTCTTCAGATAACCAACAACAACAAGAAGAAGTTAGCATGAATGAAAGTATGAATAATAAGGGGTCGAATGGGAATAATAATGAGGTTACTAGTAGTTTTATGGAAGGAATACAAGCTGGGTTTAATAGACTAACTAGTGCTGCCACATCTGTATTATCTGGCACCATAGATGGTGGCGATGAAGTGAAGAGTAAAAGTACAACTGATTTGGATAATAAAGTTGAAGTTATTGATAAAGTTGATGAAAGTGATAACAGGAGTAAGAGTACTAGTGCTGTAAATGATAATAATACAACAAAAATTTCTCATGAAGATTCAGCGGTCAATTCAAATGGTGATAAAAGTTTCAAGTCTAAAATTGGAGAAGGGCAAAGTGGTAAGACTGGGTTAGAAGATAATGAAGGTGATGATAATAAATTACGACCAAAACTTTCAATGAATGATTTATGTGGAGATGGGAAAGGAATTGGGATTTTAAGTCAACCTACTACTGCTTTATCTATAGAAAATGCTAAAATTGATGATTTAGTTGATAATGAGAATAAAATTTTCAGTGAATTATCTAATAAAAATGTTGAATTAGAAAATAATGATGATATTAATGCAAAGGAATTTTTGGAAACAAAAAATGATGATAAAGGGTCAATTGAAGATGTAAATAAAGACGAGAAGAATAAATTGAATGTTAAAAAAAAGAGAGGTGATGATAATAAAGGAAGCATGGAGGGTCAGAGGAGTAATAGTAATAGGGTTGTTTCAAGTAGGTGGAATAAAATTGATGATTTTTTCGGGGTTCAATCTAAGTTTAAAAATACTTTTTTTAAGCAAAAAAATGATGAAAGCGATAAAAATGTTGAGTTAAATATTGATGAAGAGAATGATGATATTAAAGATTCTGTTGATAATGAAGTGGGGGTTAGCGATAGGTCAATTGATATGGAAAGTGATGTTAAAAAGGATTTTAAAGGTAAAAGTAAAGTAATTGATAGTGATAAAGATAATCAAATTAAAAACCATGAAACTTGCCTGGAGAATATTAAAACTTCCAATAATCTAACTGGTACCTCAACTTATGCAGAAATTGCTAAAGAAGCTATAAGTAAAAACCAAAATGATTCTGATGATACTATTGAATCAAAAAAAGGGAGTGGAAATTATAATAAGCGAAATAAATCAACTGATAATAGTTTGAAAAATATTATGAATAATAAATTGGAAAGACTAAATAGCCAAGATAGTGAGCTTGAATCACATGATACTACATTTGAAGACGCTAATGAAACTATTGATGAATCAAATGATAGCATAGAAGATATCAATCAATCAACACAAAATACTGATAAAAACTACATAAAATTACAAAAAGGTAAAGAGAAAATTTCTAGTTTAAAAAATGAAGATGATTCAATTAATAATTCAATAAAATCATTAAAATTGGATAAAATTGAAAAAGAATTAATAGATATCAAAACTTTTACACCAAATAAACCGAATTCAATTAGATCCTCATCTTCATCGACGCCAAGTAACTTTAATTCAAGTTTAAAGACTAAAAAATCCAGTTCTGTTAGATCAGTTCCTACACCAACATATGAAGGTATAAATAATAAAGTTGGTAAAATCAAATCAGCTACAGCATTATTACCAGATGATGAATTTACGAATTTTCCAAATTCATCATCAAAATCATTACCTTTTACAACAGATGATCCAAGTGAATCATTAGATGAATATTATTCAAATGATAATAAACCAACAACAGCTTTATCAAAAGAAGATTATAATATTAATGATTCAATGGATAGTAGTTTTATATCAGAATTTCAATCATCGCAATCATTAAAACCAACTACAGCATTATCAACAGATACAGATCAAGGATCTTTCGCAAGTCCAATAATGACGGTTCAAGATAATCAAGATGTTGGAAGTTTATTAAATGAAGTACTATCTCCAACATTAGAAACTCAAGAATATGATTTTTATTCACCACAACCAGAATCAAATGATATGAATGATATAAATGATAATAGTGATAGTAGTAGTAGTGATTATGAAATTTTTTTAACTCATAACAAACATTATTTTATTTTATCAAAAGCTGGGAAACCTATTTATTCAATGCATGGTAATGATGAATTAGTATCAACATATGCAGGTGTTTTTCAAACAATTGTATCTTTTTTTAATAATGATGAAGAACAAAATAATAAAGAACAATTGAAAAGTTTTAAAGCTGGTAAAACATTATTTGTTGTATCAATAGAGGGACCATTAATTTTAGCAGCAATTGATAAGAATGGTCAAACTGAACAACAATTAAAATCCCAATTAGGAGTATTATATGCACAAATTTTATCAACATTAACCAAGAAACAAATTGCAAAAGTATTTGAATCAAGAAATAATTTTGATTTAAGACAATTATTAGGTGGTACAGAAATTTTTTTAAAAGCTTTAACAACAGAAATGAATAAAGGTAGTCCAAGTATTTTATTAGGAGCATTAGAATGTTTAAGATTAAGAAAAACTTTTAGAGAAAAAATTAATAATGTATTAATTGATTGTAAAAGTAATAATTTATTATATGGGATGATAGTAGCAGATGGGAAATTGGTTAGTGTTATAAGACCAAGAAGGCATAGTTTACATCCACCAGATTTATATCTTATTTTTTCAATGTTATTTAATACTAATGCATTTAATGATGGAGGAGAGCATTGGTCACCTATTTGTTTACCAAAATTCAATTCAACAGGATTTTTATATGCATATGTGAATTTTTTTCAAACAAATATTGCATTAGTTTTAATATCACCAGATAAAAATTCATTTTTTGAAATGAAAGAAAGTAAAGAAAAAATTTTAACAATTTTAAATGAAAAGAAATTAATTGATCCAATTCAACAAAGTTTAAAAAAAGGTCGATTTAAAAGTATGGATATTCCTGCTCCTTTAATTCGACATTTTTTATATAAAAGTAAAACTAATGTTCAATTTGTTCAATCAAGTTTTGATCCTCATTTTTACGAACCTTTTGCACAACAAAGATTGATGAATTTATATCATCAATTACATGGTGCAGCTCATGGGAAACAGGGGAATTTGAAAGTTTTTAATTGTGTTAGACAAGGAATTACTGGTTTAGTATGGGTGACTCCAACTTTTGAATTATATTGTGTTACTGGTGCTCCAACTACTAAAGAAGCTATATCTCAAAGTGTTAAACAAGTTGTTTCTTGGATTAAAAGTCAAGAAAAAAGATTATTTGTTATTGGAGGAGCAGTATTTTAAATAAAACCTTAAAAAGGCTAATTTTAGAGACTTTTTTTTTTTTTAAAAAAAACTATTTATTATTTTATTGAATGCCTTGCAATTTTGTAATGAGAAATTTTTATAAAACAATTGCAATGGTATTTAAAGATAGCTATAGCTGCAACCAGCTAGTATGCACAAAAAGACCGCGATGAATGTAACAAGTCGATCTTGCAAATTTCACCTAGTAACTAACTAAAAAATCATGGCTCGGTTACTTCTAGACTTTGCAACTTCTCTGATTTAAACTAGTCTACAAATTTTGTAATATATAATTATGGATTTTAATTCTCCATTTTAATAAATTAATAAAAAATAAATAACGTTGTATATAAAAAGCTTTGCTAAGATCACATTTTAACTACACCCTCCCATTCTTTTGGTAAACTTAATGATAAACCATTAGCATTACTTGTCCACTTAACCATAGCAGGATGAGGTGGAATTAATCTTGATCGTTGAATTTTCCCTTCAGAATTTTCAACTTCATCAATTGCAACAGATGCATCTCTTTTTTTAACTTTTGGAGCTCTTTTTTTTAACAATCTATCCAGAGTTTCTTGTTTTTCTTCTTCTAGTTTCCTTTCAGTTAAATTTTTTCTTTTTCTCGCCATTTCAGCTCTTCTTAATTGTTGTTCTTCTTCAGTTAAAACTTTTTTCTTTGATGATGTTTCATTTGGTAATTCTAAAAACTCTTCATCTTGTACATTATCTTCATATCTAGCTCGTTGTCTTGCAGTCATTTTATCAACATCAACTTCTTGACCTTTTGCATATTGAATTAATCTTTCTTCAACTTCTTCTTCACTAACATCCATATCATCATCGTCATCATCATCATACATTGGTGTACCTGTTTGTGGAGTAGCCTCACTATCATCTGAAATTACTTTTCTACGTTTTGATGATGGTGGATTATTTGGTTTTGCAGGGATTTCTTTAACTTGAGTACTATTGTTGGAACTTTTCGGCTGTTTTGCTGCAACTGTTGGTTTTGACTTTGATTTGGTATAATCTTCTTCATCAGAATCTTCTTCGAATTCATCTTCATCATCTTCACCCATCATTGCTTCATCTTCATCGTCTTCACTGACGTTTTGTTTTTCTTCTTCTTCTTCTGAACCAGAGTAATCTGACATTTCTTCATCACTAGCGCTATCTGATCGTGCCATTGTATCTTATTGAGTTAAATTAGTATGAATTGTTAAAGTATTATTAAATGTGAAGTTGAAATATGGTCGTGCTTTTTGATAAATAAAGTGAAATGGCGTAAAGGTTCGTGTTTGATCCCAACTTTTTTTTTTTTTTTTTTTTTATTTCAATCATCAAAAACTTTCAACAATAAAAAAAAAACCAACCAGGTCCGCTGAAGTGCCATATAATATGTAGCAAGCGGCGCTAGAAGTTGTAGCAGCCGTGTGAAGAAAAGCCCTTAGAATTTTATAGAGAGTTTAACTTGAGACCAAGACACACGCTTGAACCCGATCGTGATGCGGGCCGAGAATTGAATAACAAAGCTTGAGCAGAGCTTCAAGCTTATGTCAAGCTTATGACAAATATCGAGCTCGGCTCAGTACCAATTTCTTGTACAAAGTACATTTTTTTGATTTTTTGATCCCCACATTATCTTTCTTCTTCATTCTTCATTATCAACATTCACTCCAATACCACAATACAAGCCAATAACAAATATCAGAATAACTTAAAACTGACAAATACTTTTTTTTTTTTTAAAAAAAAAGAACCAAAACATACAAATTAATACAACAAATGCCAGCACAATCACAGATAGTTTTCCCAGAATCTAGTCAATTTATTATAAAAAAATCAAAATACACCCCACTGCAACTTAAACATATTCTAGCAGTAATCTACCTCTTTGGTGGCTTTTCAGCATTTGTTGCAATAGTATCAAAATTCATTGTTCAACCGTTATTTGAACAATTACAACTAGATAGAGAAGGGTTTGCTCAATTAGCTACTTTATTACTTCGAGATGTTAACAATAAATTATCAAAATTAGTCAGTAAAGTTCCATCGATTAAAGTTGAAAGAAATGGTAAAACATACTGTGATGTTGGAATTCAAACTGACTCTGCATCTGATAAAAAGAAACATCAACAAAAATTATTAAAAGATAAAAAAGATCAAAAACATGTTGAAGATAAAAAAAATGAAATGACTGATAAATTATCAAGTTTAGCTACTTTTGGTGATTTTACCGATCTGGATGAAACTAAATATGCTATTGAACAATTATCTAGTTTAACAACTACCTTAAGTTTCCCACAATATGGAGGTAAAATTACAAGTTTAGAAATGATGGTCAAAAATACTAAAGATAAGAAACCTGAAAGAGATGTTCAAGCTGAGGTTTTAAAAGATATTAGAGGTATTAAAGGATCATTATTATCTGCTAGGTCTATTCCTGTGTAAGTTCTACGAATGTCAGATATGATTCTATAATACTTGATAATGATATAATAAATAGATATGTACAATATATTCTCTCTTTTTTTATTTTTTTATTTTTAGTGCATTGAATAAACTCTTTTATTGCTTCTTAAAAATTTAAATCTCCTAGATCAACTTTTCCTTTCTTTTTCTTACTTTTATTTTTCATATTTCCATCTTTTCTTAATTTTTTCATATTAAACTTTTCATCCATTTCATCTTTCTCACTTCTTTCGCCCTTATTTTTCAAACTATACCCTTTAATTTCAGCAATTCTAATTCCTCTTCTTTCCCATCTTTGTTTAAGTTTTTCTAATTCTTCTTCACTTGGTTGCCATTTACTTTTTAAAATTCTTCTAACCGACTCAGGAGAAACTTCATAATGACGTGCAATCTCACCAGCATTTAAATCAGGAGATATTTTCTTTAAATATCTAATACCATCCATTGCTGCTCTTGATAGTTTTTTATTTGGTTTCCAACTTTGATTATTGAATTTTTCTTTTAATGCAAATCTTTGTCGTTGCCATTCTGGAATATTTTTCATTTCTTTCCTCCAATTTAATGGAACATTTGGTCTATTATTTAAAAATATCCCTGTATTATCTATTTCTTCTGATTCTATATTAAATTCTTCTTCTATTTCATTCTCATCTTCTATTGATCTGTTCTTAGGTGTAGAGTTAGTTGTTGTTGTTGATGATGCACTGTTGGTTGATGATGCTGTGGAGTTAGTAGATGATAGATTCGTATCTTTATTAAGGGCCCTTTTACGTGCCCTTCTACTTTTCTTTTTCTTTTTCTGGTTGAGGGAGTTATCTGTACTTTGATCATTTTCACTTGGTACATTTGTTGTAGATATTTCAGGAGCTGAAGGTGATGAAGCATTAGTTGATTGGTACCTTAGACCCTTCTTGAGAAAAAAAGTACTACTTTTCATCCGTAACAATCCATAACTCTTGTTACCAAAACTTGTTGATATTGATGACCTTAATACATTATTGAGTTTATAACTTACCCTAAACAGACAGACTCCATTTCTAATCATTGAATCTTTATAATCTAATGCTGAAAAATAAGGCCGCAGTAATCTATCTTTGTGAAATTAAAGTTAGTATTAGTTTTGAGTATTAGTTGATAGGTGCTAAAAGTGTTGATATTATTATACTTTGATTCATAAACTTTCTTCTTTATTCTGGTGTGAAAGAAACTTTTTTTTTTCTGTTTTTTGCGTTGGTGCATGAGCTCGCCAGTTAATTAATCAGTCTGATATTAATTGATCAATTTATGGGCGTGCTGTACAACGTGCACTACGCGGGTAGCCGCACACAGCTTGAAAGAAAAAAAAAAAATTCTTAAGCCGCATGCCACTTTAATAATTAATTCTGGATCGATTAAAAAATTATAGATAGCACTGTTCTGAAGATTTTACACATGATATGTAGGAGTAGACAACTCTAATTACTAAAAAATTCTTATACTATAACAATCTAATTTCAAACCACATTTAATTATACATAGTGAGAGGGGGGGGGGGGGGGGGGAGTTATGTTATGT
>JAKTSB010000397.1:0-12313 GCA_030579975.1 Blastobotrys buckinghamii (nom. inval.)
TGTTTTAAGTATCAGGGAAGTTTTTAGAGCTATCTAGAGTTAATGATACATGTAAGTAAGATGGAAAAAAGAATCTTGTGGCCTTCTACCAGGTATATGATACTAGTTCAAGCTTTATGAGTGTTGCGACATTTAATGAAATTTGTTTTGGTTTAATGTTCGGCACGGTTATGTCTACTAATGATCTAATAAGAGTTAGTCAACACTCAATTCAGTTGATATCACTAAATAAAATATATCTGACTTTTTCATTAAGACCTAATGTATAACTATACAGAACTTTCGCATTGCGTGCATATTTGTTTTACCTTCCACAACCAAAATTTTCTCAATCCTGGGGATGAAATTAAAACCAATTTAAATTGCACAACCAAATTTCATCAAGATTGATGACTCACCTGAGATCACACTTTGTTACACCCATGTAGAATATATGCATCGGTGATGTAAGATCGTTATCCGAATTATTTAAATTGGTCACCCGTGCGGATCATACCTGGTTCCTAATAAAGTAAACACGGCTGTGCAATAAAGCCTCACAGACGTTTCAAAGGTGACGTCGCGGACACCGATTTAGGTTACCAGGTACGCGCCGGGTACGCATTAGAAGTGTAATAATATCAAACTTCGTAGCATCCATCGTATCCTAGTCTACCATCCATGGAGTAGCAGTGGCCTCGGCCGCTTAGATATTTGAGCCCATGCATCTAAATTTGGATTCCGAGAGGTCATAACATCCATGGTATTTCCAATTGTAAGTGGTATGTTTTCATTATGGATTTATCGCACTTCTCGGGGACCCGGTATCAATATTATATATACATGGATTGACATATCCGGATATTGCCAGACTCACAATTAAACCATTTTATCGAGAATAAAGGGTACTCTCTCACTCTCATGGATTATAACTGTACATAACTATAACATTATTATAGAGAATTGGCTGGTTCATGGGGTTAAGGAACGATGGTAGGGCCCCGGTGGCAAAAAAAGTTTCTAATACTTATCGGACTCCATCAAAATTATCAGAGATATATTGGCAAAAAAAAGTGAGTTCATTGCATAGATTTAACACTGCTAAACCCTTAATTTTAAGCATAAAAAGCATTGTAGGTAGCCATATTAATCAATGTGGCGTTTTACATTAATTCTAAAATAGAATTTTTTTCCTGCATAAGTTAGTTATTTCATAGAATTGTGAGTCTTTGAACTATTTATTATTTTCATTGAGCATTTCTTTTTTTTTCTATGCATGCAGGAATCCAGGGATTGTGCAACAGACACAATCTGAGTCATCCACGGCTTATAACCGTTGCATGCATTAACTGAGACATTTTTGAGACATGATAGTGAAGAATCTTCAATCCTACCAGTACTCAGCTTTAAAAGAATCATAAACAAGTGTATAGAAAAACGCCACCATATAGTATCAAATTCTACTGAACCTTCAAATGTTGTTTCCACTTTTTCATCTACCTTAAGCATTATACTGGAAATTTTAGAACTGGATTTCAATAAATTTACCCGTATTCAATTACTCTACTCAACATAAGCTATAAAAACAATATGTATAAATAGTTTACTAATTCTTCTTAATTTGCATTCTTCTGTTTTATTATTACTAAATTTTTAACAACATTTCAGCTTCATCTATCACTTTAGTTAAAAAGTATTGACTTTTGCTATCTATCCACTCACGATTAACTTAATTAGTAACGCTATAAAACTGATTATAAATTAACCACTAAATAATATCAGAAAATGTCAGTTTACCCAAATAAAAAATCATCAACTTTAGAACGAACTTACAGCATTTCATCATCAGAGACTAGCTCTACTAGTAGTAGCAATCAAGGCATGAGTAAATGGGGTAAATTTAAAACCAAAATGAGTTTACCAGAAGCCCAGTTGAGCAGTCCTGTTAATCCATGTTATATGAATAGTCAGAATTCTCAGTGCTTTACGTCTCCAAGAAAAAGTTTGTAACTGCATACTGCATTATTGTATATATTTATTTGGGTTCTGAAGATTCCTAACCTAGAGGGCCCGGGCTTTAACCAATTATTGACTATGATTGAGCTTTTAAGTTTTTGATTTGTATTGGCCAGGAGTTCTGTTATATTTTCACTAAGCTATTATTGATTATTGGGCTACAGCTATTTGCATATATGTTTGTGCCGTCTATATAATATTTATATGTTTTTAAATAATATTAAGTTATTAATATTTTTTTTTAAGTACACACCTTGAAATATGTTTTATTATATTGATAAATCTATTAACTCACTCATTTACCAGGTGGTATCCCGTAGTCTTCGCACTGGGTCCTTGTTTGACACTTATAATAACTGTAACCTTGAAAGTGGCTTCATTGTTCTGCATCAAGCTAAATTAAGACTAAAAGCATCAAATGGTCAGTTTGTGACAGCTGGCTAGAGTTTTCTTAGTATTACATGGAAAACGCGATTTTGCATTAATTGCAATGGCTACTATTGATTGCATTCCCCCACTGTTTGATGCTTCCTATGTTTTATGAATTTATATCTTGTTGTATGAAAACCAAGCACCCTTGAAACTGATTCCATGGATACCTAAACTATAGAATGGAGCCACCCCTCCGTAATATTGCTTATCATCTGATTTTATCTATGTCTTTATTATATATTAATTGTAAAGTAGCATTTTCATATTGTTCTTGCACTGCACATTTTAGCTGTATACGCCAGCTTTAGGAAAGCAATATCAATGATTCTGGACTTCAATTAATCAACATAAAAATTGAACTCAATATAAAGCTCGACAACTGATATAGAAGCTTCAGGGGGAGGGGGAGGGGGAAATATCAAGAATTTTTAAACAAAGGTTGTTGAAATCAAGTTTCACCATTAGCTACATAAGTATACTGAAACTGCCTCAGATAAAACTGTGGATACACATTCTATAATGGGTTGTTTCCTCGATCGATCTAAGGAGTCGATCATAAATCGCGATCTAGATGATCATCACCAAGTCTACAGATATCTCACTCGATCATACAAGTGCACACAGTGATCAGAAATATGAAACATAAATTGCGGATTCAACATTATATATATACCATACGGGATGTTGCAGAAAAGATCAGGATTAACAACGGAGCAGAATACATTCAAGACCACAGGCTAATTAGTGTATATAATTTTATATACTGAAAAATTAAATACCAACAATGTTTACATCACCTCAGAACCCTGTAATCCAAGGCTTAATTTTTCAAAGTATACTCTCAAATCTGTGATCAGGGTGCACTATGGAATTTAACTAAATGTTTCGAGACATTCTTAAGATCCTGCTAACTTCTCTAGCTTAGTCTCACAAGCTGTAATTTACTAATCTTTCTTATTAAATTCACAAAAAGTATCAAGCATCTATAGTATACTACAACTATATATATATATATATGTTAGTAGCCTAGATCGATCGGTGATTTGAAAGTAAGCTATAGTGGGTTCCAAAAACATGGGTCTTGTTCCCGAGAAATTTAATAGAAGCTCAATGTCCAGCCTATTTTCAACTTTATTGCAGATTAGTCTATTGATATAGGGGAAATTCCCAAAATTATTATCTCAATTCCTAGGCCTTTCAAGTCCTTCTATCAATTGGTTAAGTAATTATAATAGGTAAGTTATATCAAATTCCTCAGTTAGAGTAGATCGACATTTTTAAAACATTCATAGATTGAGCATAGTATAATGTAGCAATAATGGATATTGCAACTAGTTTGAAATATCTAGGCTTCTTTACTAATAGTAGAATGGAATTCAACGTATAAAAGAAGTATAAAAAGAGGCATTTTCCCCCAAGTTTTTGTATCATAAAATACTTCCAACATAAACTAACATCCATCTAAATCCCTGAGCTAATCACCATATTAAACAATAATATGAACTTATTTTTCTTATTAAGCACTTCAGCACTATTATCGTCATCATTTGCATTAAACTTATTAGGCAATAATGGTGGTAATGGTGGTAACGGTGGTAATGCCGGTGGATCACCAGGTAATGGTAATTTCATCCCACCAAAAGTCACTTCATCATTACTAGAAACACCTACTCCTACTATCAAACCAACTACATTAAAGAGTTCAACTAGAGCTAGTACTCCTACTGGACCAATTCCATCTACAAATGATAGTCCAGTCAGTACTGCTGTTTCATCAACTTTGCCAATTTCTTCAAAACCTCAACCTGTACAAAGTACTAGTTCTATTTCAACGAAACCGATAGTTGGTGCTCCTCCTCCTCCATCTACTACAGTTGATGCTGTTCAAGCTTCTGCTTCTGCTACAAAGAAACCATGTCCTTGTAAAAAAAAGAATTAACTTGTTAAATTTTATGATTTTTAAAAAAATACAACTTTATAATAGTATTATTATAATTTTTTAACGCTTATAGTTATTTTAATGTGCTGGTGTTGTTGAACCCCATTCTATTTTTGTAATGGATACATTTATTGAATGAGTTAATTCGACTAATTTATATATACCCATTCATGGTTATTCTTATTTTTTTAATTCCATATTTATTTATTGTATGCATGTCCTGATTTACTAATATACATATTTTGTTTAGATCTATAATACTCAAATCTTTTTGCTTTTATATATACAAGTTGGTTCATTGATCGAAAAGTAGTTCTATTATAACTGGAACTTAATGCAAAAATTATACCACCACCCGAAATTGTAACAATCTCTGTACATGTGAGTGTGAGTGTGTGGTGACGCTATTTTGAGAGAGCATAGGAAGGATCAAAGCTCTTAAAATCATCGATTGGAGCGCGTTCTCAACTCTTGGTAAGTGGTGAGTGCTGTACAACATTTAGTAGCGTTTATCGATCAATCCATACCATATACACAAGAGTGTGTAATATTTTCATGTCCCTGGATTTTATGTACACGTTTTAAATTGCATTCAATGTTTTTGTAATAATCAGCCAAAACTGGATCTTCTTATATGGTTCACAACAAATCCAATGCCAGTTGGAATGAACAAAGTAGGTGGTATTTGTGTAGTGTACACGTATTCAGGTACAATCATGATATGTACTATTGTGCTTGTAAAACGTCAATTACTCTTTAGTGAGTTCAAACCGTCCTCTAAAAAATTCGAGTCACTTTTGCACGCTAAACTAAATGAAATCTTAGTTTTTTAGCTAGCTCTTCAGGGTGCATATCGAGCTTTAGAGCTCATTAATACATAAAATGAACAATTATAAATACTCTGTAATTTACAAATAATATCAATGCTACTACTTTTGTTTATTATATTTTGAGACTTCTATAGTTATTATCAGAGTTGATTATGCTACCATTATATATTATCCTGAAAGTATTGTTTAACTTTACCTCGTGCAGTGGCTAAAATACCAAAAAGCCAGCTTTATTAAGAACCATGCGATCCTAGGCTTGAAACTATACTCAATTACTATCTCAGTTTCGAACACCATCTCAAGATTCACAATTTAATAGTCCAAGGTTAAAGGTTTTTCAATCACTACAATCAGAAATTAAATTCAAAAGAAAAAATAATGTTTTTTATATAAGCTATTTGTTTAATTGAAGTATAATTTTTTTTTTTTTTTTTTTTTTTTTTTTTTTTTTGTTTTATACAACTGTTACCGTCTCAAAACCCAGTCTTGAAAATATGCACTTAATTATTCAGACTCTTCAATACAACATCTCTTTGTCTTGAAGCAGACCAGAATGCACCATAACTCCAAGTCAGATCCTTTGCGCCTTGCATTAACCCAGTATCTCTATTGAATTGTTCACTCAAATGTCCATCACTACTTTGATGTTCTCTAATTACATCCAAGAACGAATCTCCAAAATCAACAATCTTTTGAACCAGTTGGTTATATTCTTTACTTTGTCTTTCTACTTTCATAGTTGAGTTGGTATTAAAAAATCTTGAATAGAAATCTTTTGTGAAATCATTAACTTCTAAATCGTCTTTTGAATTATGCAAACTATTAGCCAATAGATATAAAGCTTCTGACACAGAGCTAGTACATAAAAACCATGGATTTCCCAATGATGAACCAGTACCATTATAGACATCTTCTTTATATCTACCAATCCCAACCCCAACTAATTGTGAATCTTTTGTAACTTTGCTAAATGCGCTCAATCTATTTTTATTAACACCGTATAGTGAGCTCATTTGATTAACCATATTATTCATAAAATTGATAAATAAATCAGATGTTGGATAATATTTACTTACTGGTGATGATGAATCGTACTCTGCTAAAGATAATGGTGCAGCTTGAATACTTCCAATCAATGCAGCTGAATCAAGCCCTGTTCTATTCAAATCAATAGTTTCAATCAAATGGTTTTTATTTTTATCAAAAAATCTTGGCATGATTTGACTCATGATATTATCAAAAGTTTGTTGGTAATTTTTGGCTCCATCATTATCACCTAATCGTTTAGCAAAACCAATCGCTAGCTCCATACTTCTTAATTGAATAAGTGAAGTACCTAGATGTAACCCATTGATTTCTTCCCAATAATCAAATCCTTCTTGGTCCCAATTTTTTACAATATAAGCTAAATCATTTTTGATAATATTATTGTAAGTATCTCGACAGTGATTATTTGAATCTTTGTTGAGATTCTTAACTTGTGAATTACAATAATTCATAATTGTTACTGATCGAAATGCTGGACCATCACGTTGGGGTCTTCCCCAGTCACCAGTGAACGCTGTTCCATTAACTTCAAATTTTGGTTCACCCAAGCCACTTAAATCACTGAAATCCCCACTTGGGTTACTAACTCTTTGAAGATCATAATTCGCACTAATATAATCATCAATAATTTTTTCCAGAGTTTTGTTGGACGATTTTTGATCATCATATTTTGTAACTATTGCATTCATTGTAATACCTGCATCCCGAACCCATTGATAGTAATAATCTGGATCTGAAGTAGATGGGCTTGCAATCACCACACCATTTGCAAGATTAGGTCCAGCGTTCTTACCAATATTTTCCAAAATTCTTTCAAAACTTAAAAAGGTTTGCCCTGTTAACCAATTTTTCCAATCATTTTGAGAAACTAATGTAATTGTATTCGATGTCGAGTAATCAGATTGTTTTTTAAAATGGGTTTTGGATGATAAACGGTTGTTATCATCATCAGTGACTGGTTGAATTAATGATCTTGATTGTACAATCTGTAACAACGTCACTACTAATAGTACAAATGATACAAACACCGGCATTTTTAAAAGATTTAGATATCTTAGTTTTATTGTTAAACTTGTATCTATAGATAAAGCCTCAATAATTATGATGTATTTATGACTTTTATAAAAATTTGATGAATGACCGGGATCATAAGGTATATTTATATAAAAATTTATGAAAATGCGATTTTATTTCTTCGTTTGATACTGAAATAATCTACATAAACATGCAGGTGAGTGAAATAGCGTGCTTATGGTATTAAATGAAAAGCAATTTCAATTTAAACCAGAGAGCCAGCAAGCTAGGTTGATAACTCTTCACTGATGATCTTAGAACGTTGAGTTCAACTTAAAGAGTCTTAAGGTAAATAATTGATTAACATTTTAGTTGGATATAACTATCAATCAAAATTGATCCAATGAAACTTTAGTTAGATGGTCATTACTTAATTAGATACTATAATAACAAGTAACAACTTCTTTTTTTGAGAAAGTTAGAGGAGTGATGCAGAACGCCTTCTTGGTTCATGGTTTGCAAAGTTTGGATGTTTATGGATGGTCCACAATTCAGTCTACCATGGATGAAGTGCGTTTAATCTTCATACAATGCAGTTACCATGCATATATAACTGCCGATCCGACCCATACACAAAAAGTTATCGGCCCGATAGGCAATCTTCGGAGTATTATTGTTTGGAATTATGCACCTCCAATTTATAGATCTTCAAAGTTTTGTTCTACAACATCAATCTGATTTTATTATTGGATAATAATTCTACAAAGGGACAATTTTTTTTAACCTATGGATACTCCTATATATTGCAAATATCAAGAATAATAAAGCCAATCATTGCCAAATTGGTCGAATAGAAATCCTCGAGTTCGTTGTAACAGTATCCTGATGTTTGATCTTATGTCGTTATAATTAGATTTATAAAGAAGTGGTAGCAATGATTTAATCCTTTGACCAAAAGTTAACATCTAGATGAGTTCTAGAACTCTATGTCCTTAGTTTTGAATGCTTGTTGATCAGGAGGTACAGCTATTATACAAGAACTAGCGATATAACGCACCAGGCTTGCTAACGCGTTGGTTAACAACTATAATTACGTATAGGTATATATATCTCCATACCGTTAAGACGATCGATATATAACTCCGCACGCTAGTTATATCTATGCATGCGTGTTCGAATGATATTTGCATATTGGTCGATCGAGCCATGATCAAATGTATAAATTTTCCATCTTGATATTTTGTCTCATACCGTAAGACGACCGAATTGCAGTGCAAAATTGGTTATAGAGACAGAATGTAACTTACCACAGTCTAACTCCTAGCTTGAACAATAGAAATTTCTAGCACTTTGAATGCGTTTCTAGTAACACTATTTACCAAGTTTTTTTAATTTCACACAATCGAGATTATCTGTACCCTGATCAAAACTCAATTGATAATTATACCGATCCCAAAAAAATGATCCATTCATAAAATTTTCTGTAATATACTCGGATCTAAACTGTTTTTTTTGAGACTTTCTTATGGTATAATGTTAACACGTCTCGTAGATTTCCGTATTTATAAATTTTATGAACCCTCTGTATGCGTGTATCCAACATGTCTATGAGAGCTTTCACTATCTAGGTGCTCCCTGGCACCTTTGCACCTGTAGAAATCTACTATAAATATATATTATGAAAGTAACTTACAGGCTGCTATAGGCTTGTTCGAGATTTGAAATTATCGGATGCTTAATCAAAAACGGATGATATATACATTGGATATAGAATATTAATAGATCAATTTTTGTTACGTACAACCTTGTCTCACACATCTGGCGCGGCTCAACACAATCCGGACCGATATAAATTAATTACATATCCATATAATTAATTGATTGGAATTATAATAGCGAGCATACTTTACAACATAACGTACAACGTTGTACCCCCAGCCTTATTCTCATGCATATGACTTCATTAGTAACACCATCCTTGAGCTTGATCACCATCAACCGCTCATCTACCCCTCACCAACCCATCATATTCTCCTGATCAGCTCGAGTAAAAAACCTTTATCAGAATACCAATGTAATATATGAATTATAAGTTACCCCTCAACTTAAACCTTTTACATCTTGATATTTCAACAAATTGGTACCTTTAAATATCTGCTGCTACAAAACAGGATTTAAACATATGAAGTAATTAATTAAAGAATTATATTAACCAATTTATTAATTCCTGTTTCTATGTATATGTACTTTGTCCTGCTTTTCACCTAATATTTCAGAATACATTTGCCGTTGCCTTCACTCTTCTTCGTAATTCTTTTATTTCTGAGAACATGAGCCACCTTGATTACTTTTACTGTATATTAATTAATTAATTAGTAAGTATACCACCAGTAATCAGTAGCAACACAACGTTGTACACTACCTTTCTAACACTTCAACTCATGAATGCATTCATAGAGTTTTTCCTGACCACTTCGACAACTTGCAATTGATTCAAGAACTGGGATGTTCAAGTATAATTCGCCCATATTTTAAACTTGATTTACCTGGTCAATCCCAATTAAATCAAATGCTTCCTATCACTACATTATTGCAATTGAACTCCTCCCATATTCTATGTGCTTGCATATAATTATCATATTGCTATAGCCATCAATTGGCTAGCTCAACAACCCAATACCCTAATTGAAATTGTCGTATACAATTGATCTGATCGATCGTTAAACCTAAATTAATAAATTTTATAGCTAGAGACTTTAACCTATACCACTCGCAATTGATTACTGGGATCGACAATTGATATGGCGACCCTCATCCTTTGGATCCCATGTCTATCAAGCTTTAGATTTTCAAAGTAAGAAGCATCGTTATATTAAAAAATTACCTCCATGGGCTCATGTGCACTTAGTCTGTCACTCCGCATAAGCCAACCCCGCACTGACTGGAAAAACAAGTACAACATTACATAATTGACCTTAGCAACACTGACTATATTGTACTAAAAATTTATGTATACTCCAAATTTTCATTCTTTAACTCTATAATATTATATATGGATCAAGCTGTAATGTATCAATCAATTGTTAGACTGTCAAACTCGTTAATACCATTTTATAAATACACCCCCAACAACCCCGCATCACCGATATCTTGCACGCACCAACTGCAGTCTAATTAAGGGGACCAATTTATCCGATAACGGTAACAAACTTATTGGATTACCTTAACGAGTATCAAAATTAACAAGTTAGTTTTCAAAGATCTAGCTAGGAATTTTTCGGTGTCCGGGCTAAAAATTCAGGAAGAGGTATATATTTTAAATCTGGCACTAGAGCTCGTAAATATGAGCATATTTTACAACAAGTCTACAGTTTTAGATTCCAAATGAGAAAAACATGAATGTATTGCTGGTAGACCAAGAAATTTGTTTAAAAGTAAATGGTTAATATATATATACCATATAGTTTTTTCAAATGCTACTTATCAAGTTAACAAATTTGAATTAAGCTTTTGTGAATTTGCTAGGGATGTAGATCGATCGTATTATTTTTTTCTGTTCATATCAAGAAATTATAAGTCCCAATACTAGTGCCGCTGACAATTTCCCAATTAAATTCATGGGAAAGTGTCGGTTTGGGGATATTCATTAAGATAATCCACATCTCAACTTCCTTATCAATTACCTAAACATTTGATTTACACGCCCCGGCGCGTCGGTTAATTACGCGCGTCGGCCTTCACTCCTTTTATACTAAGTCCCTATTCCCCACATCGTCATTCTTATCGCACTCAGTGTCAAAATATTAGATAACCACAACTATGTGTAAATTTGAGTATAACTAGTGTAAATAGTAAATATAAGTGTGATAAAATTAAAACATAAAAGAAAATTTTTCATAAATAATTCTCTAACTTGTTTTAATTTTTTGTAAGTTAAGTTTTTGAATTAATAAAACTTTCTGAATAATTAGTATAATAATAACTATCACTGTCACCAATATCATTTTATCATACAACGAGACTCAGGCTAGAAGTCTCTTAATTAAGGATCGTAATCAGGATGCTCCTTGGTTGTCTTGATAATCAATGGGCATTTATCGCCTGTTAAAGGGGCGATTTTGCAATAATCAAAGTAATTGATTATTAATGAATTCATTAATTTTAATACATTATTAAGAATATACTACCAAGCCCAGTAATATATATAGATTAATAGCGTCCTCTTGATCATCGATAAAATAGAGGTGTCTAGACCTAGTAAGAATCCAACAGAAGCATAATATGAATAGTTACAGCTATATAAGTGTATGGTTCTGGATACCCACTTAGCATAGCCAGCTGTTGAGAAATGAATCTTTGAATCAATGATCCATTTTCTTCACCAGCTGTATACACGTGATAATAATTGTTACTACTGGCTAATTAATCCAATTTTGAGTTTAAATTACTAGCTTTAATCATATTAGTATAAGCAAATATAACAGTTAATGGCGTACGTGATAGCAGCTCCAATCTCTATAGATCTTTTCCTCATCTTTCTATAAAAGTGCAAGTACTGTAAAATAGTAATTTTTTTTTTTTTTTTTTTTTTTTTTGTAATTTGTCATTACTACCTATGTTTTTGTACTGCATATATCTCTCGGGCATACTTAATCATAGTTTGAATATCATCATAAGGATCTTCGATGCTTTTATTTGTTGTTTTAAATCTTTTTATTAAATCAAAGCACCTAGGTTCTGCTAAAAATCCAAGAAACATAGGCTGTTTAATTGTCTTACATAAAGTCCATATATACTATATTATAAAAATAAATAAATTACAAATATATAAATATTTATAATGAATATTATATAAAAAATAGATTACTTGGTAATAGAATAATAACATGTTAATTCGAACGTTGTTCCATCCACAGATACTTGAAGACCCACCGTTTTCAGCCCAAACTGTTTCTTCTACAATTGTGTGTATTTAGAACAGTTTTGTTTTGTTTGTTTTAAATCTTTTTATTAAATTTAGAACAGGTGCTGCTAAAAAGCCAAGACACCTGTTCAA
>JAKTSB010000398.1:0-12243 GCA_030579975.1 Blastobotrys buckinghamii (nom. inval.)
ATATATAATCTTCATAGTTGTTCAACAAACAAAGAAACGACTTAAAACCCCAAAGCCAACACTATTAAACTCTGTAAACTTTTCAAGAACATTATAATATTATATAAAAATGGTGCTTTCAACAGTTTATAAAGCACGAAAATTATCCTATTGATTTTCTGGACAATGGACTGCTAGTTAGTTAGTTAAATCTGTATTAATTATTTATTATTACATTTATTAAGGACATAATACTAGAACTATAAGAAGAACTCGGTCCCATGGACTGCTCTTCACCCCTACCTGGTGCCTCTGGATCCACCTGTTAACCTGGATTAAATCTCCCCCCTTCCCGCTGTAACCCGCCACCCATTCGGTCCACCCGTCCTTACAGTTCCCAGACCAGTTGGTTTGGTCAAGCGCTGGTCGTTTCATGATGAAGCGCTACTTGGTCACTGGAGGATATATCCTATATATCTATAGAACAATTATAGGTTGGCAAGCCAATATAGTGAATCATCAAGCTTAATCGTGATAAGCCTATACGGCTATAGAGAAGATGAAACCACAGTGTCAATTGAGTTACTAAATCAATGAGCCAGTTTAAATTATTTGGGCTTCATTGTGATATACATATATCATCAGCAGCGTGTGTAGTATTAATAACGATTAATTAATGATTCCCACGTACCTGCAGGATTTGCTATCAAGATAGCCCCAGGGATCCCCAGTAGAGTGCTTTGGTATATCGTTGAACTTTAGCTCGATGTGCCGGGACCAGGCAGAGACACTCTGGTCATGACCCAACGACACCCTCTACTGATTCAGCTGCTCGCTGGAATGGACTGCTATTTAACGTGATGAGGTACTTATAAGTTAATTAGATATATCTATGCATTACAATATAATCAATTAAAATTCATAAATCTTTGTTAAAGCACTTACAGTTTTTAACAGTAAATAGAAATTAAAGAAATTAAAGAGATTAAAGAAATTAAAGAAACTAGTTATATATTTTTTCATGATTATATAAGCCAATTAAAACTAAATGAATGAATGAACAATTAACAGCAATAAATTTTTTAAAATGCTATTATCAATTAGACCATAACAGCACCACTATTAGCATTAACAACATCGCCAGTAACCCATTTCGATTGTTCTTCACTTAAAAATGCAACAATAGTAGCAATATCTTCCGGTTCACCAGGTTTCTTCCCAGAAGCAGGATTCATACTTTCAAAAACTGATTTGGCAGCTTCACTATCAACGCTTTTATAGATATCAGTTCTAACTGGGCCCGGATTAATAGCATTAACAGTGATACCATATTTTGGACCTAATTCATTTGCCCAAACTTTGGTAAAAGATTCAATTGCTGCCTTTGAAGCTGAATAAGTCATCATATTATTAAATCCAACTCTAGCAAGGGTAGATGAAACATTAATAATTCTACCACCTTTAGCAATATATGGTAAAACTTTTTGAGTAATAAACAAAACACCTTTAACATTGGTATTAAAAACATTATCGAAATTTTCTTCAGTTTCTAATTCAACTGGTGAATAGTGAGCAATACCGGCATTGTTGACTAGAATATGGATTTTTTCAGTACCGAAATATTCCAATGTTTTTGATACAACTTTATCAGTTGCTGGTAATGATGAAGCATCTGCTTGGATACCAATGGCTGATTTGTTGTACTTGAAGTTTTTGGATTTATGAATTGATTCAATTTCTGTTACTAAATTTTCAGCTTTTTCTTTTGAAGAGTCTGAAACGTAAGTGAATGCAATTTGAGCACCTCGGGATGCTAATTCTAAACAAATGGCTTTACCAATACCTCTTGCACCACCAGTAACAATAGCGATTTTATTTTCCAAGGACATTGTTTCAGTTGTATAGTAGACAATTTTTTTTTTTATAGTAGAGAGATTTCGAGTTAGTTGTAATCGATTGATTTAATAGAAAAATTATTTTTCAATGGATGAATTATCGATTATTTATATAGTTTTTGGTGTGCACATGAGAGCTTTGAAATTATTCAAGGTATTTGTAAGCTATAGTAATTTAATTCAAGGTTTGATATACCGGATTTAAGAAATACCAAAACAGTTTAAAGAGAACCCAAAAGAAGCCAATTTAAATTCTCGGGTTTAATATTACAAACTATTTGACGTAAAACTACCCTGCAGTATAAGCCCTGTTAGAAGATTTATTGATATTAAAATCAGCTAAATACCTTTAACTCCTCAATCGGACATAACCAAGTACAAGCTATTTAAAATAATTAAAAGTTTTATGAGAATAAATAATATAATAATCCTGGCCCATAAGCTTACAAAAGTGCAACTATAGTTTTTTCAAAATACTTAAATGGAACTTTAAAAAACTCGAGCATTTAGAAATAAACAAGTGGAGAAATGTTTCACCGATGGCGGTTGTATCCAAATCCGCAGCGTGGGTAATAAAGTAGCCATTACCAGGTATAAGGGGCCTTCTTCGAGATTTAAAATTACGAATTAAGTCGGCGATTTTTTCTCCGTCAGAGACTACATCCTGATCTGATAAGTAAGCAGCAGGTCGGCAATAAGGTTATCGATGTCTAAATTTAGGCATAACGAAGCTCCATGGAGCAGTTTACGTGTGTTTCTAGCTGGGGGTTAGAAGCCTGCAGTGTGCAATACGCGTGGCTTTCTGTAATAATCGCGCCAATGTCTAAATTTAGGCATAACGAAGCTCCATGGAGCAGTTTACGTGTTTCTGCAGTGTGTACAATAAAGTTATCAATGTCTAAATTTAGGCATAACGAAGCTCCAGTTTACGTATTTCTGGGGGTTAGAAGCCTGCAGTGTGTGCAATACGCGTGGGCTTTCTGTAATGATCGTGCCAAATTGATACTCTAGTAACGGAGAAATAACGTGTTTCTCAAAAAATAGTGGAACCATTTTTATCAGAAGCTACAATAATATATTATCCAACAATATAGGATATATGATATGTGTAAAAGTTGCCTGGGAGATCGCCGAGGACAAGGCAAAGTAGGAGGCCTAAAGGTATAATATGTCGACCGTGAAAACATCGATACATCGATGTAGAAATTCTATTCAATAAAGATGAACGCTATATAGAATCGCCCCCAAAAAAAGTCTTTATTTTTTGCAGTATATAATACCACAAATTTTTATAAATGATAGTGGCCTATTTGCCAACGGATAGTCTATACTTATTAATCTAAATCGATCTATTATGGACTTGAGTTTTGAGAAGATTTAATATTAAAAATTTAGTATCAAAATATAAATTTATTGTTGGTTAGTTGGTTAATTATATAAAAAAAAATATCTAGGATTTGATGTCTATTTATATTAAAATATCCATCAATTCCATTCAACCTAAAAACTCATAACTAACACGTTTATCATGATAAAATACCATGATTAACTATAACAAAGAACAACCTACCTTATTATGTCATCATTAACTATATAATGATGACAAAATATATAATCTTTATAGTTGTTCAACAAACAAAGAAACGACTTAAAACCCCAAAGTCAACAACCATTGAGGTATAATAAAAGTTTCTAAAAGATATATATGCTTAAGAAGGAATAACTATTGGGATAATATAAATATATATTACAAGCCAAAATGCTCACACAGGGTACTTAAATATAATAGATATGGAGCTCGAAACACTAAATGCATGAGATATTCAAATTCCATGCAAAAGGTGTGACTAGAATCTAACTTTTAAAAACTTATGCAAAATTCTAACCGGCTGTTTATAGTTATTAAAATTTAACTTAAGAACACACAGAAATATTTGAAGCTTATATTAATTCCTCGGATCTACAAGTCTTTGAATAGTTTATGTATTACGCTTTTTGATTGATCGATTTAAAAGCAACAATTTTTATTTTCAGGTACCCACATTGTACTAGATGTATACTTAGGTCACTTTACTGTCACAAAATCAATATGATATTGTTCTTCTGGCTTCTTTTTCGACTGTAGAATCATAAAAGGGTAGCTATTATCAAAGTTGAACACAATTTTTACATTCAATCCATAGGCTCTTAGAACTTTGGTAACTATTGCATTACCAAATTCTTTTTAAATAATTAATTAATTAATTCCAAAAATTAAGCATCTATCAAATACAACGCATTTCGTGAAGTTATAATAGAAAGGGAGATTATACCCATTTAGCGTTTCAAAATCCAAGTCCAGAAAATGAGGACTATTATGTTAATCTTGTAAGTAAGGATAAAATGATCAAACAACTTGCTATAGTGAAGTTTGCAGCCATAAAGACGGAGATAGCTGCAATTATAAATCAAAAAATGTCATGCTCAATTGGATGTTTCGATACTAATAATTTTGAGTTGCTGGCAAAAAGTTCGAATCTTTCTTGATCGTTATAAGTAGGTTAAAATTTTGTTTTGCAACCCCTTTTGTTCTTGGAAGCTCTGATATATCGAACCTTCAACGTCAACTGAAACGTTATTTGAATACTAATTGAATATAGTATACGATGTTTGAGAAGTAAAAAAAATATTCTAGAGATTACAATTAATAAAAATTGAAAATGAGAAAAAGATCGATTTTTCTACGAATAGATACATGGGTAAATTATGATAGTTATCGATTTAATTTGATGGATAATGGGTTTAAACCCATACTAATTAGTTGAAAAAAGTGAATAAAGATAGTGATTTTATTAAATTGAGTTGTTAGTTAGGCTAAATTTATTTTACATGCTGTATATTATGATGTTAAGCATGTATATATAAGTATAGATGATGAGTTTTCTGTAATAGCTTTTGATAGATAAATATAATGGGGTCCGTATGACAAGTCACATATAAGAGTTTACTAATTTAAATTATTATAATTTTTCTAGAATTCTTTATGTTTTCATATGTGTACCATGGTTAAAACGCCATATTACAGCTAGTCTTATTAGCAGATTTTTATAACATAATATACTTTCCATCAAAAATAATTGAAACTTAGAGATTAAACTTAGAGATTTGGATGAGAATTGGGGGCTGTTAATGTGTATATGTATCAATCGAAAATCTGCACTAGATTGATAAGATAACCCAATAATAACAGGGCAACACTCGCAAGTGCTACCGGCAAAATTCCCGATTAGGCACGAGCCCCCGACGGGTATCACCGCTTAAAAACCTTATTTTTTAAAGCTTTTGTAAAAATAATTCGATAACACTAGAACCAAACGCGTCAATTATTATTTGTCTTTTTAGACACCAATTTTTTTAATCACTACATTATAACTCAAGACAACTAATTCATAATCTCAGTTGGATCTCCGAATAAGAACCATCCTACAATAAAAAAAATACAACCCCCCTTGCAAAGCTTAGTCAAATTGAATTGTGGGGAAAGCAAATAACCAACGATGATTAAACTTCAACGGTAAGTAAACCAGAATCTCTATTATTGCGCACCACTCACTCACTATAATTTTCTAAGTTAAAACTCAAAACTTGGTCTTTGATAAGTAATACTAAAAATCAAAGATTACATTGCTGAGTGCTCTTAACAAAAATAACCTGTGGATGGTCCCAATACTATTAATTAACTAATCAATCTAATAGCACCACCAACATCTGGGCTCTTTGTGTGTATGAGTAGTGACTAAACATTTGAGTTTACAGAAGAGCCAATCAAATCTCTTGGTTTTTTTTTTTTTTTTTTTTTTTTTTTGGCACGGACGGCTCCGAGTACGAACTTTTTTTTTTTTTTTTATTCTCTCTTTCCCTGTTTCACTCTCACAAATACACAGAGCTCTCAAGAAGAAGGAAAAAATTTGATTAGATTACAAAACTACAAACTATTTACAAACTTTACTTTTCAAACCATTCGATATTATAGTAATACTAACAAAATGGATCTAGTTGAACAATCAAAAAAACTTGCAGCATTTAAAGCAGTTGATACACATTTACCAAAAAATCCAAAAGTTGTGGGAGTTGGATCTGGGTCAACAGTTATTTATGCAGTAGAAAGATTAGGACAATTAAAAGATCAATTAAAAGATACAATTTTTGTACCAACCGGGTTTCAGTCAAAACAATTAATTCTACAGAATGGATTAAATTTAGGATCTATTGAATCTTACAAAGTTGGAGATTTAGATGTTGCATTTGATGGAGCTGATGAAGTTGATTCAACATTACAATGTATTAAAGGTGGTGGTGCTTGTTTGTTTCAAGAAAAATTAGTTAGTTTATGTGCCAAAAAATTTGTATTAATTGCTGATTCAAGAAAAAAATCTGATAAATTAAGTACAGAATGGAAACAAGGAATCCCAATTGAAGTTGTACCAATGGGGTATAATAAAGTTATTCAAGATTTATATGATTTGGGTGCAAAAAAAGTTGATTTAAGACAAGGTGGGAAAGCTAAAGCAGGTCCTGTTGTTACTGATAATTGTAATTTCTTATTAGATGTTGATTTTGGTCCTTTGACTCCGAAAGATGTCATGCCATTACATGAAAAAATTGTTAAATTGGTTGGTGTTGTTGAAACCGGGTTATTTGATAATGCTCAAGTTGCTTACTTTGGTATGCCTGATGGATCTGTTGTTGAACAATCACCTGGTGAATCTGTTTATAAAGTTGTTGCAGAGGCTAAATGATCATAAAAGAATGCTTTTAAAAAAAACTAATAATTTATGTAATGTATATTTAATGATTATGATAGTTTATACACTTTCACATTGTACACATTTTTTTTATTTTGTTGTTTTGTTCATACAACATTGTAGAGTACTTGTAGCTAAATTTTGAATAACTTTCATTACTTTATTACGGTACTATAAATTTATAAAACAGTTTTCAAATTACAGTATATCCGAGAACCCTCAAATTCAAACCCTTCTATTTTAATGAAATACAGCAATTAATACAAGTGTTTTGTTTATTTTTTGCATCACCAACAAAAATTTCAAATTTCTAGAGCGTTATCGGTGACTGAAAGTTCCCATCAGATGCAGGATGAGATACGATCAAAATATTAATACCTGATCGCTCGGAGGGCAATTTTTTTACTTAAAACCGTTATATAGAAAATTAAAAGCGATCTTTGCATCGTTATATCGATCGAGAGCCGCACGTGTTTAAGCGTGACTTCCATTTTTAAGTTCATCGATGAGAGTTAAGAAACCCAATTGTCACAGAAAAACTTAAAAAAAAAAAAATGCCTTGTTTAACTATATCGTAGTAAATCTTCACGATATACCAGGATAAACCATTAAACGGATTTACAAGATTGTGTGTACTGGAGAGGTTTCAATCGAGTTCGAACAATTAAAATATGCTACAGTACCAAGATCCAGGTTATACAGTTGAAATTAAATCAGCTTTTTTTTTTTTAAGAAGTATGGCTAACAGGCTGTCATATCTTACTTAGTCCAGCATACTATAGGGGAGATCAAACCTAGACTAATATATATATAGTAACAATAGATAGGTACACTCGAAAATCAATATAATTGAACTGCCGCTATACAATGAATACATAATTAAGGAAAATAGTGCTATTTTATTAGTTGACTGTGTAAAAAACTATAAGTATATACCAACATGAAGCTTGAACATATGAGCTCTAGTGGCAACATTTTCAGTCTAGAGCTGTAGTGAAAATAAATTCCGATATGTTCAATCATGATTGCAATATGGCAATATCAGTAGGCTATTCATAGCTAGAATAGACTCGGATATCGACTGAATTGGCTGGCATGGTATGATATGAATTTTAACTAGAGCTCATGCTGCAACACATGCAGGTTTGTCACCGAACTGAATCATTATAGAAAATTAGTATATATATAGTTTAAGAACTTGGGCTAACTTTTTTTCTTCAAAAGTTACGTTACCAATGATTAAAGTTTGAGGTTAAATTTAAGTATCAAATAAACTACATGTCTCAACACACGGTACTAACCTATTATTAGTCAAATTTCTAAAGTTTTTCCAACAATCAACTGTGTATATATACTAGCTGTATCTGAATATCGATGAATATAAAGTTGAAATCAGGAACTTTTTTCTTTAAACTTAATTACTTAAACGTTACAGATTTATCCGATCTGTACAGTTTACTGCAATGTGTCAATATACCGGGAATATGTCTAGAATTTAGTGTAATTAACGCTCGTGCGATTGTTCGGTATTATAAGATATTGTAGCTTTTTATTTAAGCAGATTATACATGGATACTGAATCGACTAAATATTCGAAACGGACTGGGAATGCTAATCACAATCGTACCATTACAATTGCACTACCTATCAAAAAGATACTACAAAGGTTAATGTACACATCCTCATCCTGGAATATATAGTCTTATTAGCAAACTAGATCATTATGATCAAGTTTAGTATACTATATTTTGGTAACCTGCATCACGCACTTGTAGCAGCTGTAGTTACATAGCTACTTTAGAAGCCTATAGTAACCTTTATGTTTCTTGAAAGGCATAACTCAAAAAGATAGTACTACATTAAAGTACAGTGACTTTGTATGTTGTGGAGAATTTTTAAATAAGCTTTTTATTATTTTCAAAAGATGAATCGATCATTCGTGCATGTATATATACTTGAGTTCAGACTAGGCGGGGGATGTACCAATAAAACATTTACACATTATTACATGTTTCTCATTATCAATATTTGATTCTATATATATTTCTATAGATAAGGACTGATTTCTGCACAGTAAATTGTTTAAAGACCAGATTAGGTTCATCAGGCTGAAATATTAATTCCATAATCCGTAAATATTTTGATGCAAGGATGGTGTAAAGTGTGTGACCGGTACATTCACCAGATTAATACTTTATAAAACTTTATGTAAAAACTGTTCGAGAAACTTCTAGGTTGAGTCTTGGATTTTTCAAATATATAATGTTTTAGTACAGGTGCACATGTAGGTATATGATATATGGAACATTGGTGCAATAAATAAATCAATGGAAAGGTGGTTGGTGCCCTCGGGTATATAGAAGCTATATCATTTGTGGTTCTTGCTTAAACTGTGCATAGAAAAGCAATTGGCATTTATTATAACCATCGATGCGATGGTCTTAGTGTTAATAAACCGTTAGATTGTATTATTTTGATGTTAGTTACTATACATATGTCGACCATGGACTGTAGCTTTGGGGGTGCTTTGTGCAAGAGTTGGTATGTACCACAATAAGATCATAATCTTACAGCTATTTTTTTATGCTCCAATTGCATGGTTCAAAGTTTGAACACAAATATGCCATGTTTATAAAATTCCTTAAGTACAATTGGACAACTGACTACTGCAAAACGTGCAAAGGAGCTATCTTGAAAGTTAGTAACCACATGTATCATGATAGTAAGGCCGCGCGTGTGAAAATGTCTGTACAAGAGATTTTGAGATGAGCTAATACTATAATATGATGAATCATTTTGATGTCAGATTAATTAAACTATATTAGTTACCCAAGTTATGAATTTTCAAAAACAATCAAAAAATAACATCTTTTATCATGCAAGTAAGTCAGTATTTAAGACATTAACCATTGATCATAGAACCCCAATATTTCTTAGGTGTATCAAAATGGACGTGCACTGGTGTGTTCGGGGGTTTTTAATATTAATTGCCGATAGTGTTCATACTATGTTCAAGCGAGAAAGCTATGGATATCAATCGATAAATTGTGTATACTATAGCTTTTACCATCAGGTGAACTATAGTAGAAACTAAAATAATCAAGACAAATAACGGTGTTTTCTGGTGTACCTTAAACATAATTCAGGTACCAAAAACTTGTTTCAATATAATCGTTTCATCTTTCGTTTCTATCTATTATACTTTTTTATAACAACTATCAATCAAAAACTCGGGATACGAGGTCCATAATGAAATGCACTAAACTTTTAACAATACAAGTAGAAGTCAACTTTTACAAAGAAAAAAAGAATATAAAAGACTCTTCAATTTCCTCATGTTATTTAAACAAAATTGAAAAAAAGTTATCAATATTAGTATCAAAAAAGTTGAGAATGAAATTCCAATTACTAACAACATTTGCAAGTATTGCAACATTGGTCAGCAGTACCGCCATCCCACAAGTTGATGAATCAATTGATCAACCTCCAGCAGATTGGGGTTTAGTTGCAAGATCATATAGTGCCAAAGGAGCAGTTTCACAGGCTTCAGCTGGTACACCAATTGATTCAACTACTTTTAATCAATTATCAAGATTTTCAAACTATATGTCAATTGCATCATGTGTTGACCGAACCAATGGTATTAATTCTACCACTGAACAAGATGATGGATTATCATTAATTAAAGTTTTTTCAAACCCTGGACCAGATCCATTCCCAGCTTCTGGGTTTTTGGCCGTTAATGATATTAATAAAGAAATCATTTTATCTTTTAGAACTGCAATGAAATCAGTTGATGTTATTTCTAATTTACAATCTATTCAATCTGATTTAGTTAATGAACCAAAATTAACCGGTTCATGTTCTGAGTGTAAAGTTCATAAAGGATTATATGAATCTTATTTACAAGTTAATTCTCAAATTGGCGTTACTGTTGATAATGCTTTGAACAAATATAAGGATTATAAAGTTTATGTTATTGGACATTCATTAGGTGGTGGTATTGCTCAATTATATGCAAGTGCTTTAAAGACTAGTGGTAAAGATGTTACGGTTATTACTGAAGGTTCACCAATGGTTGGTAATTCTCCTTTTACCAATTGGATTGAAGATGCCTTTGTTACTACTGGTGATTGGAAATCTAATCGAAACTTTTATAGAGTTACTCATAATGGTGATATAGTTACTAGAGTTCCATTTTATAATGGTTATCATCAACCAAGTGGTGAAATTTATTTATCAGCTGAACAAGGTGTTAATCCAGTTCCTTCAACTGTTGTTTCTTGTGATGGTCAAGCTAACCCAGCTTGTTCTTGGGGTTCATGGAGAAATGCTTTGGAATTTTCAAAATTATTGGCAAGTCATCAAGATTATTTTGTTAAAGTTGGTGGTAACTGTCAAAAACAATCAACTGCAACTACCGAAAATTGGTTCTGGTGTATTTGGAGTTGGTGTTGTTGGTGTGGTTGGTGTTGGTAAGTACTAGATTCTTGATCTAGTGTTTGACATTATCAACTAAATTTTTTTATTTATAAATTGTTTTTCGATTCTTGTTACTAGTTGCGAGTGTGCACCCAGTTTTTTTTTTGTTTTCGTTTCGTTCTCCTTTTTTTTTATCAATAGTAAGCTTTTTGGTTAGAATTTGTTTATTTTTTTTCTTAGTACATAAGTATATTTGTAAATTATTAATATATACATGTTTTTTTTTATTATAATAGTCTTGTACGTGCAATAATTAATGAGCATTTTAAAGATATTTATAGTCACTCTATATTCCAAGCTGGTCTTTATATATAGTCACTCTATATTCCAATCTACTTGTTTAAATTGGAGTGTGCAGTTTTTTTTTTTATCGTACATATATTCGAGTTGGTCTTGATTTATGTCGGTAGTGGTTGCTCCGGTAAGAGAACCATCTGCATATGAATTACCATGGTAGCACAGTTAGCTTAAGCTTATAATTGTAAGTGTGCTAGTCATTGGTTAATAAAGTTGTTGTTATCTGATTGATGAAACATTAGCTTAATGCTGCTTTAAATTGTTTCATCTTTACTCTGCATACCTATTTGTCTTAGTTTGATTTTACTATATAAGGAGCTAATATGCCCCCCAATTTAGATTTTCATAACCTGTTGAAGTCCAAGATTGAGTTGCTCCATTCTTTCGGATGTTTACGAGTTGAAAGGATATAAAGCAATTATTCGCGTTATTCGTGTTTCTTAAACTTAATTTATTCGATATTTAGGAATCAGGAGAATGGCATTAAGAGATGATCCAGTAGCTTATATGGAAAGATTAAAAGAATGGATTAATGTTAACCCAACAAATACTACTGGTAAAAATGACCTACAAATTATTCATCAATTTAATCATTTTTATAATGATTCTATGTTTAGAAATGTATCTGTTCAAGAACTAATGGGCTATATATTATGTTTATTAATTGGTGGTGATGTTTACAATGTTTTACAACAAAGACAAATTGGTATTGATCCACATCAAATAATGAATAACCTAGATACTATTTTAATTGCATTGCAACGAGATCCAATCACTGGTGCTGCAAAAAGTCAAACAAGTGAAAC
>JAKTSB010000399.1:0-12075 GCA_030579975.1 Blastobotrys buckinghamii (nom. inval.)
TTGGCGCGCGGCGTAACTAAAATTTCAAACCCCCCCAGTTTTTTTTTTTTTTTTTTTTTTTTTTTTTCTTTTTTAATTTTTCTCCATAACCGCAAAATCGTTAGATTACACAAACTATACAACCATGAGTACGAACGAGCTAGAGACTATATCGTAAGTTCGCTCACAAATACAGGGCACACAAGAACTAACAAAAACAGACAATTCAAAGAAGCATTAGAACGTGATGATGATACTTCAGATAGTGATGAAGAATATATTGGAGCAGTTTACTCCAATCGAGGTAGAAAATTAAAACGAGATGCTCGTGAAGTATATCAAGGTAGAATGAATATTGCACCATTTGAAGGCCATGGAGTTAAAATTGTACAATATGGTGATCATAAACAAGCAGTTGTATACAAGAAAAGGAAAATTGTTTATAAAGAAACTGAAGGTGATAATAATAATGATAATGATGATGATGATAAAGGTGAAACTGATGATAGTGGAGATGAAATAAATCCATATGAAGATATCAAATTAGAAGATTTATTAAAACCTATAGGTCACCCATCAGAAGTTCCCGATCATGAATCAATGAATCGAACTTTTACAAGTAATACTATACCATTAATGGCAAGAAGAGCATTAGAAATTATTAATGAAGAAAAAGATAATACAGTTCAATATACAAATCTTATGAGTGTATTTTTAGGGGATGATCCTTTTTATTCTCAACGGCATAATTTAGATTTACCAGCATATGATTTTTTAAAAGATAGTACTAACGATAAAACAAATATTGAAGAAGGTGGATCAACATCTGATGAAAGAAGAGTTACAAGGAATCAACATAATCAAGAATTAGATCCATTTTTTGCTTCACCAAGTATAAATTTGGATCGAAATTTTGGTTTTGATGATGAAATTGCCGAAGAAACTAGACAATTGTTACAAATTGCATTACAACGTAATGAAGAATTAATTAGATGCATGACAGAAGTTCGATCTGGGTTATTAAAAGCTGATCGAAGAAGAGAACAAGTTTATAAATGGTGTCAAGAAATGAATGGTGATGGTGAAGGGTTAAGTGAAGCAGGTGATTTAGTTGAATCTTCAGATTCTGATACTGAAGATTAAGACTTTTAAAAAAAAAAATTATTTATTATATATATATATATACAGATTTATTCATAATTATTATTAATTTTTTTTTTTTTTTCTTTTAATTATATACAGAACGATCAAAAACTTTAATCAAATCATTATTTACAACTGATTCTTTACCATAGAATGGTAAAATACAGGTATCAACAGTAGATTGAATCAACCCACTAACTAATTTTTTCAAATCATTACCAGTTTGTTTAAAATCTGGATATGCATTAACTTCCAACAATCGAACAGATAAATCATCAGAAACTAAATAATCCAATCCATATAATTCAACAGCAGAATCTAATGGTTGAAAATTTATTCTATCAACAGTAACAGCAGCTTTAAATAAATCACCAGTACATTCACAGATATTATTCAAAACTGATTGTTTTTGTTCTTTAGTTAATCCTTTTAAATTTTCAAATTGTTCAACAATTGTTTCAGCTGGTCCACCTTGTGCACATGTATTTGTTAAATGGCTATCTAATGGTACTCTATCTTTATTAATTTCTGGTTCTTGATAACTTTTAAATGCAAATAATGCCAACATGTTTTTATAAACATAAACATTAATTGCTCCTGATAAAACAACATAAACTCTAATATGGAATTTTCTATTTTCATATTCTTTTAATAATAATGGATCAGTAATATATCTTTGAACAACAAAATGTCTCATTTGTGAAGTAACAATGTTTCTATTATCTTCATCTTCATCTTCATCATCAGTTTGAACACCTTCATCAAAATCATCAAAAATGGTTTGTAATTGATCAATTGTACTAAATAATCTAATACCTTGAGCTCGATCACTCATACTTGGTTTCAAAATCCAAACATGATTATTATTTTCAATTTCATTTCTTAATTCAAATGCTTCATCTAAAGAATCATCCAAAAATTCAGCATAATCAACTTCTAAATTATAAGAATCTGGATATGCTTTTGTTAAAATACTTGAAGGGTTTTTTACAATATAGTGTTGAATAGTATTTGTTAAGTAATGTTTTCTAATTAATGCTTTTCGATAAACATATGAACAACTTAAATAATCTTCATCTCTTGAACCGATTCTATCAAAATCCAAATCATCATATTCAGTATAATGAAACAATTTTTGTTGGTCTGTATATTTTCTTTGAATTGTTATACCATATTTAGTTAATGCATCTTTCCATAACGGAGATAAATAATTATCATCAGGAATGTCAATTACAGCAATATTATTCTCATCCAATTCATGTCTATTGATTTATTTAATTAAAAATAAATTACTGATTAGTAACCGCTCTACTTTTCATTCAAATATATATATATATATATATACAAATAAGTGAATACTTACAATTTCAATTCTTTCTTTATCAAAGTTGAGGTTTCTTTAAATGATGCTTTTAATGGAGTAACACTAATCATATCATTTGCAACAACCCAACCATCATTACCTGGTTCACTTTCATCAATTGATTTCTGACAAGCTGCAAAATCTGGATTCCATTTAAAAGTTAATTTTCCTTGATCATTTTCAACACCATCATTAAAACTTGCACCCCATTGATTTTCTAAAATTGGTGCATATAAAATTTTGGTATCTTCACTTAAACTATCACCTAATGGGATATTAATAGTATATAATTTAGCTTCATCATCCCATTCATTATATAATTTTGTAATTAACTTAGCAGCAATTTTTGATGCTTCATTAATATGAGCAGGATTATGAACACCCTTTTTTTTAAAACTAAATGATAATCCAATTGCCTTTTTACCACATAATGATGCTTCCATTGCAGCTCCAACAGTACCACTACTCATGATATATAACGCAGTACAATTTCTACCATAATTTGGACCAGAGATAACTAAATCAACTGGTCCTTTATCTTTAAATAAATGTGCAACTCCAATATTAGCACATGATGCTGGAGTACCATCTAATAAAATCCATGGTTCTCTATCATCATTTTCTAACAATTTATCATATGGACCATCATATTTATTAATTTCTCCATCTTTGGATGGATAAATATATTGTGCAGTAATATCATGAGCAAAAAAATGTGCTTTACCAATCCATGATCTTTGTTGATGAGGTAATGCTATTGAAATATCCCAATTAGTAAATTGTCTTAATGCTCTAATAAAATAATCAAAATATGGACTATCTGATCCTGGTGGACCATCATCGTTAGTAATCAAAACGTGCATCCTCTATTGTATATAAAGAGTGGTGTGAAAAGTTTCTAGGTGTAAAAGAAAAAAAAAAAAAATCAAAAAAATTTATTAAAAGTTATTAAAATTTCTAAAAATTGTATTACATAAATAATTTTTTTTTTTTGTGGAGGGGAAAAAATGTCGGCATTATTTTTTTTTTAAATTACGGAAATTTTATTTTTTATTTTTTATTTTTTATTTTTTTTTTTATTACCACGCAACATGAGTACCACTAACTTCAACATCAGAGCCACTTGTATAAGTAGAAGTTTCTGAACACAAATATGCCAAGGCCGATGATAATTCATGAGAACTACCCAATCTTCTCATAGCATTTTGACCAGCCCAACAATTCTCCAATTCTGCATGACCTTCTAAAAATCCAGCAGTCATTGCAGTTCTCATATGACCTGGAGAAATGGAATTAACTGTAATGTTATAAGGAGCTAATTGGACTGCAAAAGCTTTTGTCAAATGTTTAACTCCTGCTTTTGAAGCTATATAAGCACTCCATCCCATATCTCTATTAATAATTGTTCCACTCATTGAGGCAGTGAAAACAATTCTACCTTGAGTCATATTCATTTTTTTCATTGCTTTGGCACCTGCAATTGCAGTATTATTAACACCAATTAAATTTACATCAATAACTTTTTTAAAAGTTGTATCAGGATAATCATCTGCTGCTTTATTATCACCAATGATACCTGCATTTGCAATACAAATATCTAATCTACCTGCTTCTTTTGCAATTTCTCCAACAACATTAACCATATCATCTCTATCAGTAACATCAGCTTTATAGAATTTAATACCAGCAGTTGCAGATCTACCAGTTTCATTTAACCATTTACAATGTTCTTGAACAGCTTTAAAATCATTACCAGGTGGTTTCAAATCCAAAACATGAACCATTGCACCTAATGGAATTAAAGTACATGCATATTCTAATCCCAACCCACCAGTAGCACCTGTAATAACAGCATGTTTACCAGTCAAATCTAATGCATCTCTAACATCACACACTTCTTCTGGTTTTAACTCACCTTTTTGAACCATAATCATTGCATCCATACCAAAATTTCTTTGGGGTGCTGGGAATGCTTTTTGATATGCACTAAATGGTAATGAAACTTGAGCTTCTGGATCATGACATGGTGGTTGTTCATTATATGTTCGAATTGGTTTAGTAACATGACCAGGCTTTGTTGAAGGATGGTTACTACCAACTCCTATACCACCAGCTGGTGAACTACCATCTTCACCTGTAGAAATACTACACCTTTTGATGAGATTTGTAGTAACTCTGGAAAAATTCTTGAGAGGTAATTGTCTAGAATATCGTAACATTTTTATTTAAAGATTGTGTGATTGATTGAGTGTATTGTCGTATAAAAAAAATATTTTTTTTTCTAATTTCTAGTTTTATATTTTAGATTTTTTGTTGAACAACTATATTGGAAATTTCTCAATAAATAAAATAGTATTTTCGTTGTACTTGTTTCTTTATTTATAAACTCGTTCGAGAAAGAAAACTTCAAAAGAGTATAAGTTTTAATAATATAATAAGAGCTTTTCTTTTGTGTTAATAAATAAAACAAGATCACAAAAAATAAAGAGTTAAAAAGTTGGATAAAAATAGTAAACAAGGGAAAGTCAAAAGTTTAGATTTTTTGGAGATTTCGATAGATTTATATACCTTAAGATTATTACTCAATCTTGTTATAACATGAAACTAAGACCTTTTTTGATTTTATTTATTTTTCTTTTATATTTTTTACTTTTTGACTCCGCATTTTCTATAATGGTGAAACTATATTTCATGACGTTAAATGGTACTGTTTGGAGTATCGTGAGCGGTATACGAGCTAAAAAAGATCTCCGGAAGGTTCACTATGTTTCTAATTTATGGTTGCGGGTTGGGGTTTTTTTTTTTTTTTGTAAACATCATCATTTTTTGAACTGTAATCCCACATTACTAATTGTACTCCACAGCCTTCTTTCTGCAACTAATTTTCAGAATCTTTAATTAATAATTTAAATCAAACAATCCCCGTAGTATACCAGGTAATATTAAGCTTCATGATAATCATGAAATTTTTATAGCAAGTTATGAGTCGAGTAGTGGTGCTAAGTTATCGGTTTGTTTGATCCCGCTAGTTGCTCTAGTTGCTGCTCTGTACTCTGTAGTTGCTCTTTGAACCTGAAGGACCAAATCTGTCTATCCATTCATTTCCCCTTAATTCAGGAGATCTTGAGAAGTTTAATTGAGCACCGAGAATACTTTTCTACAAATTTAACCTACGGAATTAAAAGTGGGTATTTGATTTTGAAAATATGGGGGAAACTGCCACTACTAAAGCCTCGCCATCTAAGTGATCAAACAAATCGTTGATCAACTTCAATGCAATCTTATATACGTCTACAATTTCAAAACTCCACAATAAAACTGTACAAATTTTGTAATTGAGTTCTGGAACTGTGAATGCTAGCCTTGCCTAATGCATTAAAGTAACAACCCCGCATTATCCACTTGCTTCAACGTGATCCTTTTTTTAAAAAAAATATTGATAATTATTGGAGGTGAATTGCATGTATAAGCATCGTCAATCTTTAAAAACCTTGTTTAGTGCTCCTATGATTTTTTTTTTATTTTTGGTGAAAAAGATGCATTTCAGTCCTTGTCTCGGTTGCTACGGGATTAACCAAATTTGGGCTCCGATATTGCGCATCAAGGAAAAAACTCAAGCTGGGATAAGAGGTTCTTTATAATGCACAATTACGACTCGTTCTTGTTTTTATTTTTTTTCAAGCCACATTTACGGTAGATGCGATCAAAGCGGCTTTACTTTTATCCAAACAATGCACAAGAATCCTTGGATTGTAGCAGACAACAAATCTACCATGTGCACTGCAGTAGTACACTAAGCCGGTGTTACCTATGCATAATTGCACTAGTATGGATTGCTGAAAGAGGATGACTTCAACATTGAGAAAGGATCTACTAACATCCGGATCAAAGTAAAGTTTATTAGTAGATTACCACTGATAGATTCATGTCAACTTAGGACGTTATGAATGGATGTAACTTGATTCATTGCTTGAAGTAGCATAATTGTAATCTAAAATAATCTAGCTCTGCAACACAAAAAAACTAATACAATAAAAATAAATTTAAATAATAATATAAATAATACAGAAAAATTCCTATCCTTTACTTAAAATGATCAAGAAATTATCATGCCAGCAGTGATAACAAGTGTTTTTTAAAACTACATGTTAATTGAAGTTTTGGTATAAACTTTGTTACCCTTATTTCTAGTATTTCGATATTTTTGAATAGCTTCCCAATCAATTTTACAAAAAGTAGATCGATGACCAATAAAACCACATCTTGTACATCTATGAGTAGCATCTCTTGGTCTATAACGATGAGAATGTCTAGCTCTTATTCGATTTTCATGAGATTCAAAAACGTTTTCTTGATCTTCATCAACAAAAACTTCTGGATAAACTTTACCAACTTCTTTTGTGAATTTTAACAAATTTTCTGCTTCCAAAGCCAAATCTTTTTTATTTTTTGCAATATGAGTTAATTTATCATTATTACAAGATAAAATTGCCATAATTGCAAAAACTTGACTTAAAGTTAACCCGGCTGCAGTAACTTGTCTGTAGCATCTTTCAAATCTTTCAGCTCGTTCCATATAACCTTCATCAGGACTTGATGGTGCTAACCCTTGCTTTAAAATATCAAATGAGTATCTTGCTGCACTACCAGCATATTTTTCTCTTAATAATTTCAATGCTTCAAAACCATATCGATTTCGAACCATTGCTCTTGCTGAACTTCGGCATGTTTGTCTAATAACAGCATTTAATAATTTATTTAGAGTATTTTGCAATTCAGCTTCTCGTTCTTTATCTGCACAAATAACAGTACCATCTTGTAAAAATTGTTTAAAAGATGAATGGATTTTATCTAATTCACTTTCAAGTCGATTTTCCCATCGATGCATATTAGTTGGACCAACTAAAATTTCATCTTTTGAAAATAAAAAATATTTAGCTGGATCTTCCAAAACTTTCAATAATAGTTGATCTTCTTCTGTTGTCAAAGCAGAATTTGGGATTTCAGTGCCTCTATCTAATTCCATTGTTGTATGCTTGTTCTAGTAATGATTGTTTTTTTATTTTTATTTTAAATAATTGATGTTAATGTTAAGATTGTAAAAAAAAAAAATCTGTAAAATTCTAAATTTTTTATAAAAACAAATAGAACAGAAAAAATAAAATATCTCTTTGTAAGCTTATATGCAATTATAGTATTATTAAATATTTTTTACCAGTTTATAGAGCAAAAATAGTGTGGACAAAGAAAACTTTCGTTGTTTCTTATCGTGCCAATTTAGACACACACCAAAACATTATTCTTCAAGCTACGTAATCTGTTTCTATAAGCTTTAATAAGAAATACTTACTGTATTCAAACTATAAATTAAAATTTTATAAATACCTGCTCAAGGCTTGCAGTTGACACTGTCAATATACATAGCTATAGCTGTTAATCCTTTCTTGTTTGTGGAACTGAAACTTTTGTAAACGTTGATATTTTGGAGGCGTTCAGTTTTTGGTCCCTTTTCAAGCCTGGATAGCTATAGCTCTCTTATCAAAGCTTAAGCAGGATTGCAACCAAAGCGGTAGCCATGGCTGCAGTAAAAACGAACGGTTTTTCATACCAAAAAAAGATCACACCATTTATTATAATTAAAGTTTAGAAAACAAAATCTTAAAACCATCGATGATGATGATGAATCAAAAAAAAAACACTCAAGGGAGTCATAATTTATTTATTTTATGATATTTATTTTTTTAAAGTTTTGGTGTTGAATAAACTAAAGAATCTAGAATTCTTGAATTGACGTGTTGAGGACCTAATTCTTTTAAAGAATTACATCCTAACAATCGAACTGCAGTTTCTATCTCACCTTGTAAAATGTTGATCATGCGCCGCACACCTAGTGGGCCGTACCCTGCTAATGAATATAATACCGCACGACCTAAACCAACCTGTTTTGCACCTAAACACAATGCTTTGACAACATCAGTACCTCTTTTAATCCCTCCATCTATATAAACTTCTATCCTATTAAACACTTGTGGTGCATTATATCTGATTTCTTGTAATACCAATAATGGAGGTTGACATTGGTCCATTGCTCTACCACCATGATTCGATAATATAATACCTTTAATATTTGGGTGCTCACTTGCTAAAACCGCATCTTCAAAAGTTTGTACACCTTTTAAAATAATTGGGAAATCTTGTGGTAATTGTTTGATTAACCAAGGGATTGTAACATTCCATGTTAAATCTGCTGCAGTACCTGCAAATAATGCTCTTCCTAATCCATTTTCATTTTTATCTGATTCTTCACCACCTAAACCTGAACTTTCTGAAAACGTACTGCCATCATTAGCTAATCGTTCATCTGCTTCTCGTTTACCTGGTGTAGGCGCATCTAAAGTTAATGTAATACCAGCACATTTACCAGTACCTAAAACTCTTTTCAACATTTTTTCCGATGTTGATCTATCATTTTGTACATATAATTGAAAATAAAATTTTTGACCATCTTTAGCTCCTTCAACAATATCTTCAAATTTCATTGATGCATTATTACTAACCATTTGTAAAATCCCTTCATCACCACATGCTTTTGCAATCCCCTTTTCGCCAGTATCATGAGCTAATCTAGCCATTGCAGCTGGACTAACAAACACTGGTAACTTTGTTTTATATCCTTGTAGTGAACTTGTTAAATCACATTTTAAAACATCTTTAAAAATCCTTGGTCTTAACATCACTTTTTTAAAAATTTCATTATTATAATTTTTTGTAATCATATCATCACTACCACTAAAATAATATGCCCATGCTTTCTCCGTTAAAATGTTATATGCATTTTTTTCAAAATCATCTAAATTCACCATAGAATCTAGCCCTGGTAACACTAATCTTTTTGAATTGGTATTATTAGAGCTTGTATCCCTTATTGATCCAACTAATTTTAATTTTGTCATATTGTCCTCTAATGCTCCTTCAGGATGAATTAAATTGAAATCTTCTGATGCGTCTTTACCTGCTAATCTTAAAATCGCTTTCTTACCACCTGGATGATCCGATAAAAATTTTGTAACGTCGTAAACTTTTGAATTTATAATAACCCAACAAGATTGTGAAGTATTATGGTTTGATATTTCTTCAATTGTTAATGATGGTAAATCAGTCATTTTGTTGTATTCTTATATTCTAATTCTTGTTATCTATTCTTATGGAAAATGAATGAAGTTGGATCCGAGAGAAAATTGCGGGGGAATGTATATCCTAGAATAGCGTGTCTCTCCTGTGTAATAATCTATCGTATAGTTTAGGGTAAGATGTATATCTGAACAAATGCTATTAAAGATTTCAAGTGGTACTAAAGATTGGAGATAGGTTATCTTTTTTGGTTAGAAATCAGGCTAATTTAATAGGGCAATAATAGCCGTGGGGGCGAGTTAAAAATTTCATAATGAAGATTTGAAAGTGCTCTGGAACTACTGCAAGTCAGCAATACTAATGTGAATAATTACAGTATACTACCATATAGGCAATAACAAATGAGGGGTGTTAATTTTCCGCGATTTCGCTGCCTGCATCCTGCTGTACAATTGTGAGAGGGGTTATATTTTGTGTCTGTGGTAACGCTACTTAAAATTTGAGACAGCATGGTGCGGCTCAGCTGGTCCGTTGATCAATCCTCACGTACCATTTCTTAGTATTTTGCTAGAGATATTTGATAACGGTTGGACTTTCACCTGTATAAATACATGGATACTATCTTTCAGATCTCAAAAGTTACTTTAAGATCCAAGTGAACCGATCGATAGCACTCTTATATGGACACGTTAGATAAAAACTAAGGTTGCAGCAGATACCATGTTGCAAAATAACTGATAAATATAGCTTGCCAATATAATAATATCATTAAACTTTTAGACCCCAAACCTGTAGCTGAGTTATAAAACATTATTGATTTCAAGATATAAACTTGCCCGGCTAATTTGATTCTATCTTATTATATACCCACTAAAAGGTCTGCTCTTGGTACAAGAAGATGAAAAAACGTGCAATAGGACAACAAATCCTAATATAATAAATTAATAAATGTTTACTTATTGAGCATATAGCACGCACTAATGGGAATATGCGAGGTTATATATATGTGCAACTACTTTAGTAAAATAAAGGCAGACTTAGTAGAGTATTTATCATGGTTACCATACATTTAATACAACACGAATCAAAGCTGGACCCTGAAGTCTTCAAAGAAACAACCACTAGTTGTAAAACAGACGCTCAGAGCTATTGATAACTAAAACAATGTGATCCACTACTAAGGGCCATAATTTTTGTATGCGTGTAGTATGCTACAATATAGTAGATCTGAAATTGGTGAAATAATATCTGATATTTGTTATAAAAATAAATAAAAACCAAACGTGCCTGGAACTTTTGGATGCTTAAGTAATTGTGGATTACCTAAATTACTATCAGGTGGAATATAACTGATAATCAATATTTTCATAATGGAAAACATTCTATGGCTACGAATAATAACGCATTAGAAGCTGATCTTTTTAAGGCAACAGGACATCCCTAGATAGATTTTTATTAATATATTATTAACTATAATGAACAAGTTCTGGTATTTGTCTGCTAATTATTAATATTTAGACTTAACATTTGGCAGTTCATAATTTTTGAATTACTAGTCACTTGATATTTTATTTAAACATTCAGATTTAAAGAAAGCTTGATTGATCACAGTTTAATAATAAAGCTGATAAGATCTTATCAGTGATAAGGCTGTAAAACAGTCATGAAATTGGTCAACACTACTTGCACAAGTGTAGGTCCCTTTAAACCTCGAAAAGGGTACTAGCTCTAAATTAGGAACAAGCTGTGCTGAATAAGGAAATACAGAAGCCCTAATCAATTTGATCAAATATATACTAACAGCATTTTTCAGGAGAGTCGTTTAAAAAAATTGAGTGGGTTTGTTTTGAGCGCGCGGCAGTGTTAACGCCTGAATTCAATAAAAATTTTCCTCGCGGTCGCAGATTAATAGAGAATTTTTAAAAAAATTTATTCCCTCAAGCTGTATTAATACTCCTTGAAGCAGTAGTTTTTATTATAGTATAGAGGCTGAATTTAAGAACTTTACCAATGCTTAAAAAACACTAACCCAGCTTGAGAATAATCGGAACATCGGTGGTTTTGAAGATTGAGTTGACCATAAATTAAGTGATCCCCAAGCTGTGGCTACCTACTAATGATCTTACTACTGCTTAAAGTTTTCTAGAAGGCACCTAATAAACAATTACTGCACTGCGCTACGCTAAGCACCACCCACACCTACCGCCGCCGCTCCCAACCACCACTCTCTGCAGGTTTACTCACTCACCGACAACCACCACTCGAAATTTTACTTGCGACTTGAAACTACTCGACGACCGACCACTCCATAATACAACAAACGACAAAAATGGCCGAATCCAAGCGACGTAAGTGAAAATGAACAATTCGATGGACGTATAGTTGTTATTCAGAATGAGATATATTGATTAATTCGAATGAGGTACGGTATTATTGCAGATGAATGAATGTAAAATGCT
>JAKTSB010000400.1:0-12003 GCA_030579975.1 Blastobotrys buckinghamii (nom. inval.)
TGGTGATACAGTGGTGGATCTACACAATTGAAGTTATTATACAAAAAATGTATTTAAGTGAAGATGAGGAAATTAAGTTCATAATTCCTCCTAAAAAGATTTATATACTAAAGTTTCTAGTCACATGACTTTATGAACTATCAACCTAGTTATTAGTACTGTAGACGGTACATTGCATATCTTGATACTGCAACATTAATTCAATGGACCAATCTAGATCTAAATACAAAATAAGAAAGATTTTAATAAATAAATATAAAATTTGTATTACAATTATAAGATTGCAGCTAACTTCAGCTATCTACTAGTATAAAATAGTTAAGTATCAATCTCATAAAATACTTATTATAATTAATCAAATTTCCTCCTTTTTGCTGAGACTTCTGGTGTCACATCACCAGCAGAAACTCGAAACGTATTTTCTTCTGTTTCATCATCGAGATTGTCCAATGTTTTACGCTTCAAGTTGGAGTTTAAAGATGGAGCTCTGTTTTCAGCATTTAAATTGTTATACCTATCCCTTAAATGATCTGGGAATGGTATGAACTGTTTAGAACTGTAGTAACAAATCGCTTCCAATCTTTCTTGCTCTTCTCTTGCACGTTTTTTCATACGTTCAAACTTATTACTATCATTCGATACTGAACCAGCAGCATTATCACTTTTTAATAACTCGTTTAAAGACAATTTCTCTACTTGATCAACACCAAACTTCTTAATAGCATTAGTAACAGCAGCTTTCAATAATTCGTGTCTAGTCTCCTTGTAACTGTTGAATCTTTCCCATTTAAGCCTCAAATTGGTATGATCAGTGCTTCCTGGCCCATCAATAGCATCTATCTCTACCATTCTTTCTTCAATATTAGTAACAATTGATTCTAATGCTGGTCTGAAAATTTCAAACTCAACATCTTTACACATTTTTTTGAATTTTTTTGTTAATTCAATTTTCAAATAATTTTTTACACTTGTATCATACTTGTCAAAATTTTTAAAATTCAATTGTACGATTTGTTCCTTTGATAAGCTATATTCAGGAAAAGATGAAATTCCACATTTAATAATTTTCAATCTCTTTTCCAGGCTTAAGCAGTCAAATTTTTGTTTATAAATTATTTTTCTTTGACGATCATTTAATGTTTCTTGTGTAGCATTGGCTTTCCGGGTTGGAGTTTTTGAAGTTTCAGCTGCTGATCTCGAGGAATTTGAGGTTTTGTGATTGCTTTCGTTACTTTGTTGTAAAGATCCCAAACTTTCCTGTTGTCGAGTATCAGTATTAGCTTTATCTATATTATGCTGCTGATGACCATCATTAGCTTCCACTTGTGAGTTCCTTGACCATCCTTGTTCCGTTCTATCAGGTTTCGTTGGTGTAATAGTATTATGGTTTGTTGTATTATTATGATTAGAGCCCATATTATTATTGGTATTAACATCTGCTGCAAATGTATTATCTATATTATTATCACCATCAGCAAACAGTTGACCATTCCAATTACCAACACCAGTATTCCTGATCGGACTAGTATCAATGTTATAATAGTTTAGAATCAAGTTATTATTATTCTCGTTGTTTGGATATACCACTGCTTTATTATGACTATCTGATAAGACTGGTCCAGCTACCCGTGTATCACCGTTACGACTACTTTGATTATTCTCAGTGTTTGATGTTGGTAAAATACAAGGATGAGTCGGAACAGTATTGATTCGACTACTTTGATTATTCTCAGTATTTGATGTTGGTAAAATACAAGGATGAGTCGGAACAGTATTGATTTGATCATAGTTAAATTGAGAGGTGTTATTCAAGTTAGGTGCAGTTACCACCGCTGTAACACCATATTCAAATCTTTGGTGGTTATTATTTTGAATAGTAGTTGGATATACATTACTTGCTGATTCATTATAAATGTTTTGAGAATTATATGTTTGGCTCAAAAATTCTGCATCCTTTAAATTATTAATTACCTGAGGATTTCTGCTTGAACTTCCTGTATCCAAAGTATCTGGTATATTTATATTTGAAAATTTAAAACTATCATTCTGAGTATTCTTGGAAGAATTGTTATTCGATGCTGATGAATTAACTGGAACATTGTTGTCTTGAACTGAAACATTTGGTCTTCTATCTTTATATGCATTGTTTGATTGATCTTGTTCATAATGGTTATTTGTATTGTTACCATTATGAGATGGGGTTGAGGAATTTACTAACATATGATTGTGTGGCAATATATTTGTGTTTGTTCGATCATTACTATACAAATCTTGGTTATTATTAAATTCATGGTTGTTGTTATGTTCATGGTTGTTGTTATGTTCATGGTTGTTGTTATGTTCATGGTTGTTGTTATGTTCATGGCTATTGTTATGTTCTTGGTTAATGTTATGTTCTTGGTTATTATTATGCTCTCGGTTATTGTTAAATTCATGGCTATTGTTATGTTCATGGTTAATGTTATGTTCATGGTTATTGTTATATTCTTGATTATTATTATATGCTTGATTATTATTGTATTGAGACTCTGGTGTATTATTGATATTTTGAGGAGGCTCTTGTGTAGTATTGGTGTCAGCTTTGTAGAAGAAACCAACATCATAATCTGTCACAGGACTATTTGTTTTAGTAGATGTAGGTGTAGTCTCTAAAGAGTGATGCAATTTTTTCAATGTTTCATCAGAGATTGATGATTCTCTCTGTTTACTTGACCTAGATTCATGGCAACTATTAAATAATCCAATCTTACCAGGTATCATATGTTCATCTTCAAGGTTTAAGTAATTTTTACCATAGTCCATAGTTAATTCATCTTCCCCCTTCCCAAACATAAGATTTGACATTTCATCGAAGCTTGGATCCATGATTGCTGTACTGAAAGTTTGGGATTCTTGCTTTAGCTAATAACAATGAAGCAACTTGTATAGTGATCTAGTAATAAAAGCAAGGTGTTCAGCTACTATGTCCTCGATAATAAATATAAATAAATAAATAAAAAGTGAAGAAAAAGAGAAGAATATTTATATTTCAAATTAGCTACAACGAATTATGGATTTTTATCCTATTTTCTTATTTTTTTTTTTTTTTCTTACTTTGGATATTTTATTCTATTGTCTATGGGCTCTATATTATAAAATCTCTTTATCAAAACAAATAAACTATTTTAAATTCTGTATTCCAGTGATATAATACTTAGAATCATTTCTGGTAAAAAAAAAACTACTATAGTATTCTCACGCGTTTAGAGTTTATTTAGTATCGACCAGATTCGAGTAAAAAAAAATATTAAGATTATATCGCTTAGAGTTTATTTCTATGGCGACCCTTGATTTTTATAGAGAATGCGGCTTCAGCCGTTCTTTACTCGTTGGAACAGCCTACACCTGCTCAAACGAGTACTGAATATATGTAATGATTATTTTTCTATATAACCAAATAAGATTATATCGGTAGTCTTCAACATTTTGATAGACGCTTTATTATCGGACTCTTATATAAATGGCAAAACTCCAGACAGCTAGGGCTTATCTGTTTTATGGTGTTTAAGTCAACCAGTTGTTCATTGCTTGCAAGCTCTAGATGTCTGATAGCTATAGCTAACCATGTATTGAATATACCGACACTTAAGACTCGAATAATGTAATGGATTCAGCAAAATTTTTGAAAAGAGAAAGCGAATGGATTGTTGGAAATTATATGCTGGGTATTGAGGTGAGTGCGCGAGCATAATAAATCTCTGGTGTTAAATTTGGAAAATTGTCAATGAGAAAAATACATAATTTTATAACATTAACTTTAATAAATTAGTTTTTTCTAAGATATTGTTCAATAATATTAGTTCTGTTGATTATACTACTTTGGAACAACATTGTAATTGTAATATGGATGGCACATTGACATCATTAATTTATATATATATAAATTACATCCACGACTTTAATTTATTCATTGTAAAGATTGCAGAATTATGTTGATATTTCTTATGCCGACCGTTTTTTTTAAATAAACTATTCTAGCATCATGCTAATACCAGGGGCTCATACCGAAATAAAAAATTCCCAATTCAAGTGATATAAATGGAATTGTTTCTTTTTTTTTAGTAAACTCTAATTATAAATATCTTATCGATCGCAAATCTATCCCTATAGTCTCAAAATCTACCGCGATAAAGCCGCACGGCTGAACATTTTTAAGCGCTGGTTGTAAAATATTGCTCAAAAAAAAGATCCACCTAAAAGAAAAAAAAAAATTTTTATTTATTCTCCAAGTTTCTCCAATAAATAGACTACATTATTGATAAAATAATTGACTATTAAAAATAACTTGAGGGTTGAAAACAACCAAGCAAGAAAATTTACAAATAATTCATTGTAATTATTATATACTATGCCTAATGTAAAAGCTAAAAATAGTAGACTATAAAGTTTTAAAAAAAGTAAATAAAAATAAAACATCCTTGCAATCATGAAGTAACCATAAAATTTATACCCAAATTTCCCAAACATTAGCCTGACGTAAATTATCCAAGCATTCAACTACAGAATTTCGCAACCCTTCATCATTTTCCAAATCGTTCAATGCGATACAAACTTTAACCTTTTGGTCTTCAATAAAATCCAAAATATAACACAAGTCAAATCTATTTTTCAATAACATCAAGAACTTGAATAATATATTATCTTGGTATTTGAATAATACTTCTTTATTTTCAATTGTATCTGTTTTTCGTTTAAATAATAGAACCCAGTTTGTGTCGTTATTGTTATATCTCTTATTTTTTCCATCATCATCATCTTTGTTTTGCATTGAACGTTTTGTTACCCTGACCGTCTCATTAAACTCTTTACCTGAATGCTCATCTCCGTTATAATTTTTCAATTTAATTCCATTGCTGCTATTTTTAGTAGTATTACATGAACCATTATATCTGTAATCATATTGGATATTATTAGTATAAGGAGAAGTTGATTGTTTAAATCCTTCATTATTACTATCAGGCACCTTCAACTTTCCTGCTTCATTGCTTTTGTTCTTGGAAAATTCTTGAGATTCATCATTATTACTAGAAACATCATCAATATTGGTGGTATTTGAGGTATTGATGGTATCTGGTGATTCAGATGGTATATAAGAATTATTGGTATCTTGTGATTTGTTAGTAATTATTGTATTACTAGGTTGAACTGGGACAAAAGATGATGAACTGTTTTGACCTCTAAACCCAATTTTGTTATGCTTCAAAAACTCTTTTTCCTTCATTTCAAAATACTCCGTTGGATTTTCATGAATTATAGGATACTCGTGATTATATGCTGATTCAGAGTCTAAGAGAGTTTGAGATGTAAAAGTCAAAGCTTCAAAGTCATCATTAATATCATCTAGATCATTATTTAAATCACTATAAGACGAAACTGTACTTGTTGATGATGAGGTATCGTTAGAGCTTAGTTCAGATGGTAATGGTATTTTTTGGGTGTCAATATTTGGTATAACTGGTCGATTTTTTATCAACGTTGGTTTATGATTTAAAATCGAATAAATGGGGGTCATATTCTCATTTGAATCATTCTCCTCAACACATTGGTCATCTTGTGAGCAAAATTCTAGAGTATTTTCATACGATAAGCAATTTTGTATGCTGTTGTTGCTGTTGCTGAGTGTAGCACTAGTCGTTCCTGGAGTAGTTACCATTGGTATTGATTAGAAAAAAGATAGCTCTGATAATGTGGTATTTCTGATATTTATTTAGGAGTATTAAGAACTAGCTTGCGAGTTAAATAGAAAGAATTTCAAATGGTTATAATGCAAAAATTGGAAAAAAGAAGAAGTGGGGAGGGATTTTTGTTCGTTGTTGTCTAATGGTGTTAATGAATTACTCACACATTTAAATTTATAGAATTGCTTAAGGCGCTTCAAAGCCAATAAAAAATAAAACTTTTATATCTCACAACAAAACGGCTTTATCGGCGTGCCGATACCTTCCCCTTAATATGAACGGCTGAAACTCCAAAATATTGAGCTCGATGATGAATCTATTAAATTCTATTTTTGCAAACTTTTATTATATAATCCATAGAATGCAAAATGGGAATTAGTTTCAATTATATACTAAAGAGTTACAATGTTCACATTAATATTTATAGTGATCGAGTTCATGACTGCAGGTTATCGGACTATACATACCGCGATCTTTAAAATTATACCTATATACTTTTTAATTATAATTTTATACAGGCATTCGAGAAACTATGATATATATTTCTTATTGTGGTGAATATTGGTAATAATGATTTAAAGGTTAGTCCGTTTAACGAAAGTAGAAAGACTTTCAAAAATTGGTACCAATGGTCCCGTCACATCGAGCTAAAGTTCAACGATATACCAAAGCACTTCTACTGGGGATCCCTGAGGCTATCTTCATAGCAAACCCTGCAGGTACGTGGAAACCATGGTTATCCTCCAGTGACCAAGTAGCGCTTCATCATGAAAGGACCAGCGCTTGACCAAACTAACTGGTCTGGGAACTGTAAGGACAGGGTGGATCGAATGGGTGTCGGGTTACGTTACAGCGGGAAGGGGGGTTAACAGGTGGGTCCAGAGGCACCAGGTAGGGGTGAAGAGCAGTCCATGGGACCGACTTCTGAATGTTCTTCCTATAGTTCTAATGTCCTTAATAAATGTAATAATAAATAATAGATACAGATTTAACTAAACTAAACTGGTACCAATAATCATGGTAAAAATTACAATACCATTGCTAAAGGAAATGATACAAATAGTCCAAAACGAGGTGAATCGAGTATTGAAATTAAATTGTTTGTATATATTTTGAATTTTAATATATTATACACTTGATCAACTATTTATTACTACTTATATAACTTGAATAAATTGAATTAACTATGTCTCTTATATTCATAAAAAGGTATCATCTTAATTGATTGTATTAATTGATTGTATTAGTTGATTGTATTAATTGATTGTATTAGTTGATTGTATTAATTGATTGTATTAATTGATTGTATTAATTGATTGTATTAATTTGTTAGGTTTGCTAGTTTAATATTGGTATATTTGTATACAAGCAAAATTTTAGTCATGGAATTCATGATATATTATACCACCTCGACTATTTTTTGGCCATGCATTGCATGCATAATTGATTCAAAATTTTAAAGTACTAAAACCTACTGTGATCGATAAAATTATAAGTTCTACAACCGTCCTATCGAATTGAGTTATTCTAAAATGTCCAAAACTATAGGTACCAAAGGATCAACATTGAGGTAACAAAAAAACAGTCCAGTCTGATCTAGTACTCGTTTTCACAATCCAGTTGAGAATTTTTGCCCGAACTTCGGCACCAACAGCTATCGCGTCAAATGGAATAATGTAATTTTTATTGTATACAAGATCTGTGATATTTTTAATCTCCCATTGGTTAACACCTAACATTTCAATAACTTTATTCAGAAATGTCCATCGTTTTAAGGATAAACATCCTTTTTCTAGTGTACCGTCCTTTTCATCTTGCGTATTTGAAGGTTTCAAAACAATAGCAAAAATCTTCCCGCTATGTTTTTTACCTTTCAGGAAATTGTCAACTATTTCTAGTTTCTTTGAAGGATCACCAAAATTCGAGGAAAATGGGTCATGAACTGCAAGTTTGCTTATATTATAAAGAGCATAAAGGCTTAAATATTGATCCTCATTCATCCCATCTTGCATTTTTATTATCTTATCTTGCTCCTCTTTTATCTTATTAATCAAATTTTGCTCTTCTTTTATTTCATCTTGCTCTTGTTGTTTCATCTTCTCTTGAACTTTTCTCAACTTATTGTTCAATTCTTCATAGTCAAAATCATCAAACACCCCTGTACCAACTGTATTAAAACTCTCCCGTTTTGAAGTATCAGCACTATCAAAATAACTAGAATCATTACTTCTATACTGAAAAGAATTTGAAGAATCTCTATAGAGATTATTGATATCATCTGTTGATACCAAGTTCCTTCCAATATAGACACTAGAAAGTTTGTTTTGTATATCACCTAATGATACTCTATTTGATTGAGGGTTCTCATACAACTCTTCACCTGTAACTAAATTCTCATTAATACTAAAACCTCTATCAATACTATCACTTGGTATTACGCTGTTATTTCTTGTATTATGTCTTGGATTATACCCTCCAGCAGATTCCACATCTGCTCGTGGTGGCCACGTAAAAATATCATCAAAATTTTCATTTATTTCTTCTTGAGAGTATAAATTATTTTGATTTCTAACTGCAGGGCTTTTTACAACATCAACTTGAAAGTTTGGGCTGACAGCATTATTTTTTTGAGAAGGTATATTGCCTTCATCAGTCATAGATTTCTCATATTGTGGTGGATTCCTATTAGATGGTCTTCTACTTCTGGCTTGTGATTCCCATCTAGTAGCAAAAGTTGGTATTGTTGGTGAAGCCGGTACTGGGACCCCTCTGTCTTCAGGTATTGCATAATTTTCATAAGTCATATCTTCATATCCCGGTGGCGGATCATAATAACTAGGTTGTACTAAATTATTATTCATACCATTCATATTATAATTAGAAACATTATTATTCATACCATTCATATTATAATTAGAAACATTAGATTGATAGGTCTGGTAGCTTTGTAACGGTCTACACCCTCTAGGTGTTATATATTCTTCATCAGTCATATGTTCGTATCCCGGCGGCTTATTTATATAGAAATTTCTAGGCGGTGTTATATTAGGGATATTACTGGGTTTTGGTTCTGATGTTAGTATTGATGTACCAACTTGAGATGTTCCGTGATTTCCTTCGGAAAAATCCCAGTTTAATGGTGGGTTTTGGAAACGGATTGGGTTTCTAGTGCTATGATAAACTTCTCTCGTTCCAGGAGTAGTATTGGTACGTTGCCGCTTAGATCTGGAATCCTGCTCAGAATCACTTTCGTGTGATCTATCACTATAACTTCGTTTTTTTGATGTTGTTTTGTTAGTGTTGTTCATTTTGATTGCTTGAAATTGGGGGCTTTTTTTTCTTCTTCTTCTGTTACTGTTAAGTTGAAAAGGTTTGTATTCTTATACTGGATATTGATGAATGTAAGAGAAGAGAATTTTTTTTGAAAAAAAAGACTAAATTATTCAAAATTAAAAACAGGAATTTTTTTTTTTTTTGATTTCACTTATTTTATTTCGATTTTTTCTCTTTATATTTTTATCTTTATCCTTACAGAAATACAACGTCAAAAAACCGTTAATCCATGCATTTATAACTCTCACTAACAAAGATTGGTATAACTCAAACTCAATCTACGCAAAGAATAACAACACACGACAATTATACCTATATAACATACCAATAAAAACTCAACCTATGATTAAAATACTTTGAGTAGAAGAATTCAAATACTCTACACAGCTTAACAAGTAAATTTCGCATTTATGACTTTGAAGAACTTACCCTCAGAATACTTTAATAATCCAATAGTCACAGAGGTTTCTTGACTGTTTTTGATTTTACTTACCCCTGATTTGTTTGACGCGGGACCGAGTTTCTGGATAACCTTCAAGCACTACTAACCCTTCCAAGCACACGTGTTTAAAGACTCAATGGGTCTCAGAGAAATCCTGCACACGCACACGCGTTTGAGTCGTATCGAACGGCTGTCCCTGAAAATCTAATATCGCTGCCCTCGTAACAGCTTACCCAGATTTTTGCAGCTGCTTTTTGAACCTTTCCGTTAATTTTGAATTACGTACTGAGAATTAACGTTCAGGTTTTTTGGTTTTATAAACAAAACCACTTGTTGTTTGTGTGATTCTTTTTAAGCAGTATAACTTTAAATTGGATAGAAAGTTAAATATGTAAAGTATATTTCTATACATTCTAAAAATATACAGTCATTTAATATATAATTTCTTGCCATACTTTAAAAAATTATTATTTATTGCAGTGGTAAGACAATATAGAGTGGCAATGAACACACTGGTCCATTGAAAGTTATCTATAGTTAAATGGTGGTCATAGTTTAACACGATATGATGGTCTAGAAACATTTAATCATGGATTTTAGGAATCTGATAAACTTAGATTACAACTTCCATTATGTCTCTATGCCACACTCTTCTCCCTGTCGCTCTCAACACTTTCAAAAAACTACTTAACGCATTATGCTAGATGTTACTTCTACTAGTGATCACCCGAGGATCCTCGAGGGATTCGAATTTTATAAACGCTTACCAAAGAGACTTGATTTCTTATAACACAAGGCTGAAGTTGAGCCAATTAAAGTTTCTAGAAAACAAACAAGCTAAAACTTGACTAAAGTTACCAGTACTTCTCTTTGTTTAAAAAATAGATTTTTTTTTAAAATTACGGTGTTACAAGGTTAAAAGTGTAGTACAATAATATATTTGCAATATGGGTTTTTAGTTATAAAAGTTAAAGATAGGAGAGAGAAAATTTTAGAGTGGAAGTTTTCTCTCTAATAATAATGTTATCGGTCCAGGTTGAACCGACTGTAGCTATTGCCACTCAACATAAGGACTAAAGAAAACCCCTTCATCTATGAAAACATATCGTGACTCTTTCAAATAGTCAATTAGAATGGATCTAATTATTATATACTCCCAATTGATTGTCTTTATAGTTATAATTATAGATCTTAAGCCAATGACCCCGATCAGAGTGGGTATAATAGCAAAAGGTTGTTGGCAGGTTAAGTCTTTATTCGCTCTTTATTGTTACATTTATTGAGAACAATTAGACCGATAGGAAGAACATTCAGAGTTCGGTCCTATGAAAAATCTCTTCACCCTTACCTAGTATCTCTGAACCCTCACTTAAGTTGACTTGAGTTTAAGCTGTTATTGAGTTAGTATATTAAAAGTTAATTTTAATTATGGTTAAATCTATAAAATAATTATGGAACTTGGTCTATATTTATATTCACTCATCGTTCATATAAATATTTCCAACAATAGCAGTAGAACCAATTGAGTCATAGCAATTAATAGTGTAACATCAATGTAATTCTAATATTATCAGCAACAGTTTGAGACACAGACATGTGAAAAAGCTAAACCCGGCGCAAAGCCAATAAGTTGTGTAACCTGAAATAGATTTCTCCCCTCTTCCTGTGACTAACATTGATTATATTTGTATTGTACTGTTAGCATGACAGTTACTAGAACATTAGTTTCACAATTGCTACTTCCTGTCTGTGGATAATGTATAGATTCTCATTTTGAGAAAGCTGTGGATTAGTTCATACAAGGCATCACTGCGAATTTAATAATAGTAATACTTTGCAGCTTTACTTCCTATTGAGTTCTGATTAGATCTAGGCGCCTGTGTTTCATTAAGAAGACATTATTAGACTATATAACTGGGCTTGGTAGTATATATCATAATAATGTATTACAGTTCATTAATAATAAACTAACTTTGATTATTAATAGAATAACAAATGATTCTATTAGGTTATTGTTTTTTTGTATATAAAGAGGTTTATTTTTTCTATATTTTAGAACATATATACATGATTTTATGATCAACAATGCATTTAAAAACCATCTGATATTACTCCTAGCACGTATACACCCCCTCGCCAAACGACAATAATACTTTTGCCTCAAATTTAAGCTCATAGGTCAGTTGATGTTTGACTTACTATCCATTGACTATAGGGAAAGTTAAATTTCTAAGGTATATGCATCAAAACGTAAAGTGTGGTTTTCTATATAACCACTAATTCATGATAATAATTATCAAATAAATTCTCAGCCTCGTCGCGATGACTGAGCACTGTTAATTTATCACTATCGTGACTTGCAATAATTCGGTTACAGCTTCTAAGCTTATTATTTTTGTATTATTGAAAAAATTAACCATTTTATTATATATATTTCACAAGTATTTTTTGAATTCTCTTGAGCATCTTCACCTAATTTATAGAAGAAACATGTTTGTAAACATGGCGGTG
>JAKTSB010000401.1:0-11876 GCA_030579975.1 Blastobotrys buckinghamii (nom. inval.)
TTGAACAGGTGTCTTGGCTTTTTAGCAGCACCTGTTCTAAATTTAATAAAAAGATTTAAAACAACAAACAATATGTCTCAGATGAAATCATCTGTTTATTGTATATTTGAATTGAAAAATTGAAACATAAATTAACTTATTCAGCTACAATGAACACGCTATAGTATTTTCAAGGGAGTTGAGCCTATAATGGCTGAGTTATAAAGAGGGGCTCTTTTGTGCATCATTTAAAGTTGTGTTCACGTAGGGTAGCTTCTCTTATATAGTATCTACTAGTTGCAGCTACTATATATGTTAGTTCTATACTAATCTTGTATACTATAGTCAGATAGGTAAAATATAGATTTATTTACTATCAATTTGAACGAATTATATATAAACCCTATATCATGTAAATATTGATGTATGTATATCCTGCAGCTACACATAAACAGACATGCTTTCAACTTTAGTAAATAATGCTTTTAAAATAAGCCCCGAGTCTCCAACATATTCAAGCCTAGCATAGACTTATTGTTTTAGAGTAGAATAATGAGCGAAATATTATATATATATATTCTTTTATGTTACATACATCCTGGCTGTATATAGTATCATGATCAAATTAACCTACGAACTTTAAAAATTCAGGAATTAGATACACCCCATTATAATATATAAATTTGTGGCTTATTATAAATTGGATCCTCTTATTATATGGTTATATTTGTAATACCTGCTCATATATGCAACGTGATGATGGATCAAAAGTCGAGTGAAAAATAGCCATGAAGAAGAAGCCGCCATATAACCCATTGATTATTGAATTTTGATCATGCATATATTTAGATTCAACTTTCACATTTATAAAATTTTATGCTGTTATTGATTCCTTTAACAATTGCATACCTTGCAAATATATAGTTAGCACGCGTACTGCTGTGCTGGTTATGTTATTAGTTGAGTTTTATATCTGCAAATTAGTAGTTGGATAATAAAATTGCAAAATATATTGTAAATTAAAATTACTTATATAAAATAAAATAAATAAATAGCTGGGCCTAGGATGAACTTCTAATTAGATAAAGAAGTCTATAAAGAAGTGAAACATAGCACCAAATTCCAATAAAGAACTTTTAATTAGACTTCAACTAGATTATATTGTGTAAGCATCTCATAAATCTCTTATATTAAAAGGCTATGTATACACATGCTCCTTAATTAAATGAATTAGTCCTAATTGGCACGTTTAATAAGTATGTAATATATTGTATCTTCTAATGTATCAGTCAAATTGAAATTGGAGCATACTGATTTAACTTTATGTTAGCTGACAAGCTTCGTTTATGCACGCTTTTATAGGCCACGCCAGCCAACAAATTTTTTGAAATTATACCTTTAATGCTATCATCAATGACACTGCTTCAACTCTAATCTTGAATTATAATGATATAACAGTGACAGATTTCTTGAACTATGAGAGCCAATGTTAGTAAAATTCCATCTCTAGATGTAAACCACATATCACTACAATATACCTGCCACCATATGAGCTTTATACCTTGTCATATATTAAACGCCTATGATGATTCATGATTCATCCATGGATGCAAGTTGTTTAAAGAAAAAAACTTTTGAATATAACTTTAGTCGGCCACGTCACATTATTGATCATCATCGATCTGGACTGTGTGTTTCTTATCTAAACTCTAATACCCTTCTGCTACATGTCAGCAGCAGCTCTTGGTCGTGAAGAAAAACCTTTAAATATCCTTTAGCTAATTTTTCGCCTATCAAAATCCTGTGTGTAGCAATGTCATCAGCACTACATACAATACCAGTGCAAATGTAAGCCTAAATTGTTGCTTATTTTATACTTAATTAATTTTTTTCACATCCAGTATAAAAAAGAAGTGGTTGAATCTTTAAGGTACAGTAAGTGGACCCACATTTCCTATATTCAAGCCATGTGTTTTTACGCCACAGCCATCCATCACCTCCAAGTCACCAACTTAAACATCAAAAACTTCAAAGATTTAGGGTCCTGATCGCACGGCTATTAAGTTACAGACTTACCTTGTTACACCTCGTATACCGTATCATACAGGGGTCTGTGGTGTACAGTGATAAGGAAGGCTACGGTTTTGGCTGTGAAAACATGCATAGGTTCTAGATATCCATACGTAGCTGGCTGAATTCTCATCTTAATCGCTGACTCTTACATGCATCAATCATATATAATTTTATATGATTGTAAAGTTTAACAAGTCCGTGGCTCCTTATCACACGGCTAACCATGGATCGAGCTAGATTCAACTCACTTCCTTGTACAATTCCATATGTGCAATTGGTTAATTAAAGAGACCCAGTACTTTGAGCCGGCCTTTAGACCTATTAAGGCTAGAAATTTTTTGATAGTTGAGTATTCATTATTAGTGCATGCATGCTTCAAATACAATGCACCTACTGTCTATGTTGAGGGCCCTAAAATTTTCTTTTACCAGTCATCTGAACAAATTAAGTCGACCTGATGCCTTAAAGGATTGATGGAATTTGCATGCATGCATGGCTAGTCTGTGAGTTGGATACATTTCTCAAAGCAATACATCTCTCAGAAGAAAGCACGTATCCATATAAATACACTCACAAATCCCTGATTCCATCGTTCTATTTTATTATTAATACAAACAGTTTGGAAGGAAACTTTCTATTTCAAAATAGTTAAGTAATTTGGTTTTTGATATAGTTATTAAAACTGATTTCAATTTACGGCAGAAATCGACATCTAGTTACTAACCACTTCTTCGATCAGTATGTATGCAATAGCTATTGATTATATACAATCCAAACTAATCTAAGAAACGCGACGCATAGATAGATCTGAAAATAGATCTATAGGATTTCAGATTTAGAAAATTTTAAATCAACTGAACTAGATATATTCGATCCAATCATTTCAAAGGAATAGCCACAACCAAACTTTTTAATAAAAAAAAACAAGAGTATAATTGAGATACAAAACTTGAAGGATGGGTACAGGAGTTTCAAAACTAAAGGGCCAAAAGTTCGATGACTTTACTGGTCAAAAAGAGCTTATAAAATCTCGACAGAGAATGGAAAAAAAGTATAGGAGAAACCAAAAAGAGTATAACAGAAGGAAGAGATACAGAGACCGGTATGATAGTAGTGGAGGAGGGGGTGGTTGGTACGGGGGTGATGGGGGATATGGAGATGGTGGTGGCGGCGGCGGCGGTGGTGATGGAGGAGGCGGTGGAGGAGGAGGAGATGGTGGAGGAGGCTAATTTTTACTTAGTCGTTTATTGACTGCTATTAGTTTATTAGAATGAGCTGGGTTATTGATACGCTATATTTTGGGTGTTAGTACGGTTACAGTCGATTGTTTATTGTATCGAGTTGGCTTTGGTGCTTTGTGTGATCAAAAAAGAAGGCAAAAATTTTAACAATACTATAGATATACTTGCCCCATGATGGAAGTAATCTATAGTATACACAGAAATGAGATTTTCTATAGTTAGATAATATAAACCCTTAATTGCTGAACTTCGCTATTTCATGGGGTTTTTATATGTATTAATATAATCATAGGTATGTTTATTCCATTTAATTTATTATAATATATATTTATTAGTTACTATAATGTAGTTTATGCTAATGGCTGTTGAAAAGGGGCATCTTTTCAATATTGATACAATGCTTTGTATATATTGATCAATAGATAGCATTTACATACAAACTGAGTTTCCTTTAGTGATAGTATCAACTAAGTATTTCAAATATTACAATAATTTGAAAAGGTGTAATTGAATTACATACAAATTTTCTAGCTAGATAATTAAATTTCCAATCTACCTGTATCAGCAATTGCTAATTACCGATAAAGCTGCTCTTTGTTTACTTTTAGATTTTGGATTCTCATAATTTGAATCCTCATAAGCAGAATCAACGCGACAAGCTGTAATATTTTCAATATGCTCAACATCAAAATCATCCCCCGTTTTTTTAGAATAATCTATCATTCTATAGACTTCTTTTCTCAACTGAACCAAATCGTTTCTATGCATTTCATTAAACACTTCAACTCCTTCGTCAATTTTTTTCTCCAAATCATTCAATTCACTTACTAATCCATGAACGCGACCAACAACCTCATCGTTGCAATTCTCCAAGCACATAAATCCGTTACCATTCCTAGTATCAATTTCTTGAATATCTTCTTTAATACTATCCATTTCATTGTAAATTTTATCAACAATTTTATAAAATTGTTCATAATGATAATCAGCATCTCTAGAAATTCCGTTGAACCAATTAACTTTTTCAACAGAACTAACTAAAGTATTATTAAGTTGATAATATTTTTTTATGTTTGAAACAGTGATATTATTGTATTGATATTTTAAATCTTGGTATTGCTGTTCTTCATTTAAAAAGTTTTCTTTTAATAAATCGGAAATTTTTGTCAAGATTAAAGAGTTTCTATTTTTTGAATTTTCTATTAATGTGTTGATTTGTGATTCGTATTGGTATTTTTGAGTCAATAGTTTATTGCTAATGGTATCATTTTGATATTTAATATAATTTAATGTTTCATTGATATGATCTTTTTGAGTATCAAAGGAAGCTAACAATTTGTCAATATTCGATTCTAATTTATCAATTTGAAATCGAAATTGTGATGAATCTATTAATTCTGAAACATTATAATGTTTTGAATGTTTTTTATGATCATGATTAGTATCATGATAAAAAGATTCTAATAACTCTGAAATTCTAGTTTTATCTTGATCGAATCGATTAACAAATTCATCCAAATTCATTAGAAATGATTGAACATTATTCAAAGTACTGGTTTGAAATTTTGCAAACATTATATCATTATCACTAAACTTTTGTTTAAGAATATTAATAGTAGTATAATTAGCCATTGATTCTCTCCTATTCTTTTGTAATTCTTTTTGATATTGTACTTTATCATTTTTAATCTTTTTAATTTGAGATTTCAAATTATTATTTTCTTCCATTAATGAGTTATAATTTTCTAGATTAATAGAATTTTTTTCTAAAGCAACAATTCTAGCCTTTTGTTCTTCGATTTGTATCCTTTGTGAGGTATTTTCAGCATTTAATTGATTGTATTCATTTGGATCTAAAAATATTCCATTTTTTTCTCTTGAACAATTTAATTCATTTTGTAATCTTTCAATTTCATTAACAAATTCATCAAAAGTTGCTTGTTTTGTTTGAACCTGATTAGCTTGTGGATTATTTTTAATCATTCTAGCTCTTGATGCATATTCAAAAGTATTTAAAGATTCTTCAATGGCAGATTTTACTGGAGTAACAGTAGCAACAACCCACGTCTTTGTTTTCCCACCTAATGATTCTTTTAAAATTTTGGTTAATTTACTTTCTCTATAAGGTATATGTTAAGATTTATCACTTAATGCATTAATAACTCTACCCAATGCTAATAAACTTTGATTAATCATACCAGATTCTCTTGCATTTTTTTTATCAACACCAGATTTTGAAATATTTTCTGATCCTGCCAAATCAACTAAATTTATTTTACCAATTTTAATAACTTCATCATTATTATTGACATGTTTGGTTGTAACATGGATACTAAACACTGAATGTGATCTACTTGATGATTTATTCAATTTAGTACTAACAGTTTCTCTTTTCAATAATCCATTTTTTAAAATTTTGATTGCTTGAGAATAATTTTTCAAAAATTTTATTTCTTGAGTATCAATTTTGATTCTTTTATTACCATTAATCAAATCTCTAATTTCTTCATTATAAATTTCAATAAAAGAAGCTTTTATAATCAATTCTTTATCAATTTTGAACAAATCTTTTAAAATATTAGGTATAATCCCGGGTGAATCATCAGTACCAGTCATTGTATAAGTTTTACCAGTACCTGTTTGACCATATGCAAATATTGTACAATTAAACCCATTCAATAAATCATCAATTACATTAGAGATAGTTTGATAAACCATTTTTTGATCAGCACCAGGTCCCAAAACTTTATCAAATTTGAAATATTTTTTCTGCCAATCATAATTCACAATAACTTCATTTGAATCATCTTTAGTTGATATAACTGTTGAAGTACATTCTTTGATCTCTCGTTCATTCCTAGCGCGACATCTTACCAATACTTTCACTCTCATTGCTTTAGCCAGACTGAATCATGAACCTAGAAAAACAACATTAATGAATCAGTAAAACATTTAGACGCGGTATTAATATTTTACCAGGTAGTTGGACCGTTGATTGAGAAATTTCCAGCCTCACCGCAGTTCGTTTTTGTTCAAGCCCTGATTCAGATCAATTGCCACCGATCAGCTTCTATCCTAATAATCCGCCGTGCCGATGTTCTTCGATAACAAGAAATCAACTTTTAAAGCCTATTGCAGCAATCTTAAATAATTTTTTTTTTTTTTTTTCACATTTGTTATTACTACTACAACACCGATAGAAAATAGAATAATGACTGATAGAGAAGATACATTTATTGAAGGAATTAAAGATGGTTCTGCACCAGATAGTACAGAAACCAATGTTCGTTATACAGCTTATTTAGCTCGAGCTAAAACTATTTTACATGCAACTCATAGATATATTGCATATACCAGTGATATTGGAGAATCTTTTAGACCACTAGCACATCCAAAAATGGTTACTGCAGCATATGGTGTCTCATGGTGTTATTTAATTGGTGATGTTGCTTATGAATCCTGGAAAGCGAAACTTCGACAACAAGGGTTATATAAACCAGGTTTACAGCCATGGCATCCAATGATTGAGCCAACTGAGCAGGAAAAGAAAGAAATTAGTCAAAATGCACCAGATTGGAAACAAGTTGCAGTTAAAAGAGCCTTATTTCAATCAATTGCTTCAATGGGGTTACCAGCTTTTACAATTCATTCAACAGTTAAAATTGCATCAAAGGCAATGAAAAATGTTAAGAATGTAAAATTAAAAACTTATGGTCCTGTTGGATTAGGATTAGCAATTGTTCCTGCTTTACCATATATTTTTGATGAACCTGTTGAACATGCATTAGATTATTGTGAAACTACATTAACCAACGCAATAAAGCAAAAGTCAAATTCATAGCAAAACCTGTCATCATAGCTCGTTTTTGTCTTCTTGGGAAAATATCCAATTTTAGAAATAATACTGTAAAAATTCCAAAAAACATGCCAATCAATACACCAACTAGATCATCTAAATAATCTCCACTCAAAGCATTTGCAGTATCTGGATCTTGTACACCATTTTCAATCCATTGTTCTTCTAAATCTGTATTACCATTTGATCCATGAATAGCATTAAATTGTTGTCTTAATTGTGCAATATCTTCATCTGAAAACCCAGTTGCTCTTAATCTATCAAACCCTCTTAATTCTGGTAATGTTGTTCTAGCTGCTTGTTTTGAATCCAATTCATTTTCTTGTTCCAATTCTCTTGGTGTAAGAATATCTCCAACTGAACAATGTATATAAACTTTCTTAGATTCTTTTATAACTTCATCTTCCATATTAGTATCTTGGTTTAATACTCTACCTCCATGAATAAATCTTAATCTCCGATTTTTTTTGGTACCACCAATAGTTTCTCTAATTTTGGTTCTAAGTTGTGGGATAGTATATACTCCTTTCAGGGTAAGATCTGGTGTATCATCACTAAATTTGATTACTATTACAACATCTTCTTCTTTTTGTTTGCCTTTATTTTTTGTATCTGTTTTGTTAGGGTCTGACGTGGGTGTACTAGATTCAGACATTTCTATACAACTTTTAAAAAAAAAAAAAAAGTATATATTGTCTATCTTAAAGTACTGTACAAAATGTGTTCACTGTGAATATGAAATGGTGTTAGTATCACAGAACGAAACCACGCCAACGCCAATTTTTGGTTTTTTTTTTTTATTGAAGCAAGCGCGATTCATCCCATTCTGATTTTTACTCGCACACTAGTCCACAATTTACGCTCACCACTAAAATTTTTCAAAAATTTCAAAATACTATAAATATCAGATTAATTCTTTCAACTTTTAAACTTTTTTCTTCTTCTTTTTCTCTTTGTGCGGCATCCATAGCAATTCCGTGTTGCTTGTCTTCTACTTTTTTTTTCTCTACTGGAAGAACAAGCGTCAAGCTATAGGAGAGATCAAGGTTATAGCACATTTTGAGATCATCTTAGCGCTCATTGATTATTCCGATTTTTACGAATCATCTAGAGCCGGTAGGTCATACATTTTACTACCATTACATTTTATCAGTGCAATGTTTATAATAGATTAGTTTCAATAAAATTCATTACAATTATTAAAAAAAAGATTTCTAAAACGTTATTCTAGTGTTTCAAAAATTATGCTGAAAAAAAGAGAATGAATAGTAATAAAATATATTTGGTTAAAATTACAAAATTAAATAGTCTATTCCTTATAATGGATTGATCGGAAAAAGTCCATACAACCAGTAAAGACGACCAATAAAATCCCACCACCAGGACCTAATCGTAAAACTTTTGGTAAGAAACCTTTATATAATGCAGCAAAACCTTCTTCTTTAAAGACAGTCAAAACTGATGGAACAGTCCAATTATATTTTGGTACAACACCAGCTTGTTTTGGAGTATTTTGAATTCTTGATTTAACAACATCAAATGGAGTATTTAACATAGTACCAACAGTACCACCAATTGAACCAGAAATTAAATCATTAGTAATTTGAGCAGATTTAGTTTCTGCTTTTGGTAATAATTCTCGAACTTTAAAGATAACCCCAAAATAACCAGCATTCCATGATACATGTCTCCACATTGTAGCTTCTAGCCCAGTATACATAGCCAAAACACCTTCTTTTTTAATAGTCTTTGCAATAACATCACCCATGCCAGTATAAGTTGATGATTTATCTTGTAATCTAATTTTAACCAATTCAAATGGGACAACAACAAATGATTCTGTGGCACCAGCAGTAGCACCAGTTAAAATAGATAGACCTTGATTCATTTTGTTCATACCAAACAAATTTCTATAGAATTTCCCCCATTCATCATTAGCTGCGAATTTTGTAGCTCTATTTTTGTTAGTTTGTTATTAAATTTTTTTTTTTTTTTTTTTTTTTTTTTGATGGTTTGGTGATATTGTCCGATGGTTCTAAAAGTGCGGGGCACCCCGCCGCCTATTACTTTCATATCAACAAGACAAACCTTTTAACCATTACGGTCTAAAATACATACCTCTTTGGAGCTTCCATCAAAATTGGAGCTGTGATACCTCTGTATAATCTTGAAGCACTATAATAATTTGTTAGTTCTTTGATCTAGTTTTTCCGAATACTTCTCATTGGAAATAAGAATATCACTACATACCCTTCATTCTTGATAATCTTCTTCATGCAATCAAACATGCCATTATATTCAGCATTAGCACCAGTACCAACTTGTAATTGGACACGAGTCTTAACGACATCTAATGGATACATAACCAAGATTTCTGAAATCCCGGCAATAGCACCGGCTGCGAATTGATATGCGAATGGCAAAGCTATATTAAAACCATTAGTATCTTTCTCATTGATAATTAAAAGTATTTCATACGTTTATCTCCTGGGTTTGACATGTTTATACAAAAAAAAAAAAATACTCTGGGGGGTTCTTCTAAACAAAAATCTGAGGTCTAAATGTTAGAAAGGAAGAAAGAAAAAAAAAAAATTGTGAGTGAAAAAAAAAAGTGTACATTGTGTGGTGGTGCCATAATTAATTCCATCATAGCTTTTTTACTATTGGAGTATTAAAATTTAGCGCTGGGAAAGCGTTGGAGTTTTAACCTTAAATTTTTGGTTCCCTTTTTTCAAGCATGTGTAAGGGAATTTTTTATGATTTGCCGCGGATTCCTCTTTTTTAAAACTATTGTAGAATATCAATTGAATCAATTTCTTAATACCAGAATATTTTTGTTAGCCTGTTTAAGTAAATTGATGCGGTGGATTACTTGTTTAAGCAGTAATAAGGTACCTATATCGGATCATTCCTGTGTTATTCTACCTTAGCTTAGCAATGCTTAAAAGGGGTTCTCCCTGAGTAATGGGCCGGCCTGTCTGTCACAGACACGGAACAGCATCCAAAGGGAAAATGCGATTAAGGAAAGAGGGGATAAGTGCCAAACACCGCTTAAGGTTTAAACGACCCGCTTGAAAACTTTTTTTCTCAATCACCTGCAGGTGTTTAAGCATAGATAAAGGGTCAATACCCCTCCAATGAGCTAACGGGGATAGGTGCAACATTCCAAATCTTTATGCATCACCGGAGCTTTTATCAATAAAATTTGACCTTTTATGTAACGCTTCACAGAAAAAAAGTTCCGAGATCGACTGCAGTAGAATATGTTATGATGGATGGAATTGGGAGGTTTTTTCGGTCATAAGATTGGTATAAGGGAAGAAAGTTTTACCGGTGGTTTTGAACTATAGTTTTGAATGAGGAATGGCACAAGGTGATAATTATGTTGGGTACTTGGATACGTTGTATATGGATGCTGAAGTTGAAAGCATGTGTTGATAGCGCTAATTACCATGCTATAAGCTGAACAGCATCGATTAACTCATCACTTTAATACCCATCTGGCTATTTTGAAACATTGATAAGATCCACAAACTGTAAGAAAACGTTGATCAAATCTAACGGTTTTAAAGTTTTAAATTATAGATCTTGGGGGGTGTCCAGATATAGATATCTGAATATTGTATATATATAATCATATGCCAAATTAAATACTAAAATAGTATACATATTAATTCATCACCTTGAAATTCTGGATATGGCCGCTTCTCCTGCTAATTAATTACAATGTCAGCACCACTTAGAGCAGCTTAAGTCTCAAGGGCCCTCACGTACAGTTAGCTGCAATATTCAGGCACTTGGTGTAAATTAATAATGATTAAGGTGGAACCCGAAAAATATAACCAATCACATGAAAGTTTATTTATTTTCAATATATTTTTTTATAGCGCGTTAAAGTTCTACCCTACAAGTATGTGCGGACACTGGCATCAAAAATTCAAGGTGAAACTTTCTGGAAACATGGTGCGGCTTCTAACCACAAAAATAGTAGCATATTTGGATGCTGGTATAGAAGCATGATATATTTGGTTTCCGTACAATTATATATTGATTAGTTACATATATAGACTTGTTATTGCGTTTGTGGTGGAGATATTAACATTGATGCTCTAGAATTAAATATATAAAGTCAATTCTTTCGTTAGTTAAATTTTACATCCATCTATAGCTATATCTTTGAAATAAACTACTAATTGCTTATTATATACTGTTAGTTTGATAAACTATATAAACTTTTATTGTACTATAACCAAAGGGGACCGGCCGACACTAAGTGGCAGTCGCGCTGAGCCTGGGATTAAAGCTGATTAATATTTCACGTTATCCCAGCTGTAGGTACAGAATATTACGCTACTCTTTTGAACTGCAGCGTGTAAAACCTATTGTTGCAATCTTTGTTATAATATAGATGCTTCTATTCTCAATTGGTCTGGAAGTTATCAGTTGATACGCAGAGTCTATTTGAATATTTCACATTAATCAACACAGCTTGTATATATACCTCGGTAAGTTTAAGTAACCAGGATTGTTCACTTTAGAGTATTAAATCGTTCTTTGTTTGTTGAACAACTATGAAGATTATATGTTTTATCATTATGATTAATAAAGATGACATAATAATGATTAAATAGTCATGAGTTGTTTTTAAGCACAATGATGTATTATTTAGGTTTTATATGTTAAATGGAGTTGATGGATATTTTAATATAAATAGACATCAAATCCTA
>JAKTSB010000402.1:0-11810 GCA_030579975.1 Blastobotrys buckinghamii (nom. inval.)
TAACCAACAATAAATTTATATTTTGATATTAAATTTTTAATATTAAATCTTCTCACTAACATGGCCTGATTTAATAAGTTCAATTAAAATCTAGTCAAAATCGTATGTCGTTTCTTAGAAGTGGCCATGTTTTTGAATGCTTTGATTTATAATTAAATTGAGAAAGATTTAGGTTTGGTTAGTCATGAATGATACTTTAATCTGGTGAAAGTATAGTCTGATATTCACGTGTCAACCAACCCATAAGCTTGCAATCATGAATCTTGGTTGGTGGTCCGAGAGAAATATAAGACACATGTTGTAGATGCGGCTCAATTTTATCCACAAAGCAGCGCCAAACTAAAAACTTATTACGGTAGGGTAACAAAATCGATTATATACACTTTTAGTTGCTTAGTAAACTGTTTAGTTTACCACTATATGTACCATAATATTGCAATAGTACATCTAATAGTTGCAGTGAGCCTGCTAGTAATTATTAATACCGTTAGCTTTATTTAACTATAAAACTGAAGCTGGGGTGACTGATAAAATGGGGTCACCTAGGCTGATCATACATGTAATTAATTACTTGACGTTCTATACAATATTCCATATATAATTAAAAGCTTACACTCAAAGAAAATAAACATACACTAGCTATTATCTTATCAACCGAGAATGAGGTACTTAAAAAGCCAAATCATATATAAAAACGTTTGAATACCTCAATACCTAACGCTATAACAGTGAAAATATCAACAATAAAATGTTCTCATCAATTACCAATACGTCTTTGATACTGATAAGGATCATATTTACTACTACCACCAATTCTTTCATCCCGCTTGATAGTTCGAGTAGACCATTTGAAATTTCTTGGTTTATCACCAGCTAAATCTCCTGTAACCATAGTATTACCATTTGCAACCCAATCTTCTTGATCTTCAACTCGAATTAATCTCAGTTTATTTGTAACTCTATCTTGACCAACTGCATGAGTCCTTCTATCAAAAGTAACATCAAATTCTTGTAATTGTTTGATTTTTCGAATTACACCGTATCGGTCTTGCTGATAGATTGTCACAGTTTGTTCTCTTTTTAATCTTCTTTTATGTGTGTCCATTTCTTTTTCGATTGAATATATTATTGAAACTAGTTATACCACTGGCTTATGCTGGAACTTGATCCAGTGTTTTTAAAAGTTTTTAAGATAATTGTTTTTTCTTTCTTGAAATTTGTCCAACCTTGTCATATTTATACAAAACCTAGACCATGTTTAAAACAAGAGATGTTTGCAATACCCATGGTTAAAAATAAGTAGCTACTCAGGACGCATATATTGTTGAGATAAGTGTGTATACATAACCTCAATTTCACAGTACTATGTATCCATTTTTTATTTTATACGAAGAAATATTTGTGGTAAGAGACAATCACTTGAATTACTATTTCAGATAAAACATCGTTATCACGATCTTACAATTTATAAATATATAGATGCGAAAAATAGATGATAAAATTCCTTGTTAATTAGTAGAGACTAGTTCTGAGCTATTTAGATTTATTGGTTCTCACAAATCATACTATAAACGCTGAACTAGTTATTTAACATTGGATCAGTTCAGTTGCTAAAAGCATCCATATATATATATTAAATTTTGTTATAACAATAGGTTCTTGTACAATATGTTAACTTAAGATGCCCTTTTTATCACACTCTAGTTAATCTGATCATGCTTAAAGCCACATTGTATTATCAGTTTAGCATGTAATATAATCCGGACTGCTACTATGTGGATAAAGAGCATTTGGGATAAGTTGGAAAAAAAAAGTTCACACTAGGTTCATGCAAGTTGCATTAGTTTGTTTTTAATATTGCTAAAGCCATATTTCAAGCTAGGATAACATTTATTCTTGCACTATTCACTTGCATGCTTTCCTGCTAGGTATACATGAGGTTTGGATCTGTGCACCTTTCTTTAGTCCATGTTATATTTTTGTCTAGCTTTTTTGCCTAATTAAGACAACTCAATGCAAATGAATAGCCACAAACTAACATTAGTGGATATGTCGCTAATAGAAGCTACTAACCACTGATCTACCTAACTCTATAGTGAAGCTGTGCTATACTCCTACTTCTCGAGCAAACATAAAATTCCTATAGGTAGTGGAGATTTTAGTCAAATCAAATCTAACATGAATTGTGTGACCAGTAAATACATGCATGGTAATTAACAACTAGTTAAAAATTGGCTTATTGCAATGAATTTATACATACTGTTTAGCGAATCAAGAACGTTAACCATGGCCTCTACTCCTACTTATAATTCATGTGGCTAACCAACACCCTGAAATTTATCAACTTAATATATGAACCTCAAAATTAGCTTGAATTCTAAAAAAGTTAACTAGGTTTAATCCAGGTTAACAGGTGGGTCCAAAGGACCAGTAGGGGTGAAGAGCAGTCTATGGGATCGACTTCCGAATGTTCTTTCTTTAGTTCTAATGTCCTTAATAAATGTAATAACAAATAACAAATAAAGATTTAACTAACTAACTATCTATACTGAATATTTTAATATTATCTGAAATAAAAACTATCTCAAGCTTGAAAATACTGAAACAAGGTTAGATACCCATTGCAATTATGCATTCAGTACTCCTCTTTTTCTTTTTAATAAAAAGAAAAAAGAAGAGAGACAATATTAGGGTATTAATATCACTAAAGCTTAGATACTATAATATAAGTTGATAGTACTGAAAAGGAAGCATATAATCAGTTATCCTGTAAGCAGATTAAGTAAAATAAAATATTTTATAAAAATCGTACCTTTTGTATAATGGGTTAGCAACTATTCAGTGATAATAAGATATAAAAATATATATTATATATTATATATAATACATTAGATATATTTATATATAATGAATTTAAAATAAAATTAGGATATAAACCTATTAATAAAGTTGATAATAACACAATTGGCTATATGCTGGAAACTATATCTAGCTCTAGTCTATAAAAGGCTGTGGGTTTTATATACTATTAATAATATTTGTGAATTACTAGAAAATTTGCTAATTTATGAATGATCAAAGTATAGAAATAATATTAAACTGAGCTGATAGCTAGCTAGAACTATATCACATTAATTAAATTCATAAATATAAATTTGAATAATGGAATAAAAATTTTTTTTGTAAACGGTATTCTAAAAAATTAAACACCCTTCATCTGATGATGATTTTTTGGATTTATTTTTTCTTTTTTTATCGAAATTTTCATATTCTTCTTCTAAATCTTTGTATCTATCTGATTTATTAGAGTAATTAGTATCATAGTGATCACACCCATCATCATTAGATTGATTATATTTATCGAACCCATTACTTTGATTACCATAATTGGATCTTGATGAACCATAAACATTTGATGATGATCGTCTTGATGGAGCTCTTGTTGATGATGATCTAATTAACGGCTGAGATCCCGACGGGGCTCTATAAGATGAATATCTTGTAGACCCAGCTCTTTCCAGTCTTCTTGATGATGATGTTCTAGGAGGTTGTGTTAAAGTAAGTGGTCCTTTATTGGTTTTATCATAAATTCCAGCATCGCTGTATTCATACTGGGAGTTGGATAAGATACCATCTTCAAATGAGAAGTAAGTTTGTCCTTGTTGTCTTGGTGCATTATTATCAAATCCTCGAATGAACATTGTTTCGGTTTCAACGCCTGCTTTACCGGACTTCATATCTCCATGAAAATTAACTCGACGATTGAAATGTTCACCATGCATTTTACTTATTTTTTGTACTATATTAATGTGAATTGCAAAATTAAAGATAATTGAAATTTATAAGACTTATTGCGACCTTTATATAACATAATCCAAGTAGTTTTTTGTTTTTTTTTTCAAACAAGTTGAACTAGCCTTTACAGACTTTTAGTTCTATCCCTATTTTTATTAGTTCAAGATCAGCATTTGAATTTTGACTCACACTTCAGTTTTAGCTGTTCTAAACCTATTCTGAATTAACTGTGAACTTGTATGAAATACCCTGTCTCTAAGCTATTAATTGAAACACACTATATAATAACTCTGATAGGAGTTTCTAGTTTTCCACTTATAAGTAGCTGCAGCCTAGAGATTCTATACTACCCAGCTAGCTCTAGATACAAGATTATACAGATAATAGATACAAGATTATACAGATAATTGAGAGCTTTGCCATCCATGGCACGACACTGTTTTATCTGACTTTCCAAACTAGGTGCTCTTATTAGACAGTAGTTATAGAAGCTAGTCATGATAATTAACAAATATATGAATAGCTATTGAAGAAAGCCATATTAGCGTTATAATCTTGATCGAACCCTCAAGTTCCTAGAATCATGGGCCATCAAGGTCGACATAAATGATTACTCTGCATGCCTAAGCTTAGCAGAACTCGCATATGCCTTTAAAGCGCCATATTGTCCCACTGATCACTTTTCGGATAGTATAAGTAAAAAAATAGGTGTACAGTATTTCAAATTATACGCGCTGTAGATATAAAGTATTTGAGGCATAAGATTATCACGGGTTTTAATATATGTGCTTAAGATGGATATATATTTGAGGTCTGGCTGTTCTACCAGTTATGAGTCTACATGCCTTCAATCTTTATTGTGACTCCACTGGATCTCATGTTAGTACTGAGTTTGAGTATTCGTTGACAATTATAGGCATTATAAATATACATAGATTATTTGAAGCAGCGTCTACTACTGGGGAATTTTTATACAATCGAGTAATTAAACCCTAGGCTTCACAATGTTGATTGGTTAATACCAAAACTTCTATGAAATAACCTTATTAAAAAATTGATATATAGAAAATCTTAATTATTATTATCGACTATATTACTAAATTTATTAATGTGTTATATTTTATATTTTATATTTAAATAAAAAAAAAAATAAGAATTTATCTAATCAAAGAATGTAAAGATAATAAATTTGTTGGAATTATAGACATTATTGTATGGTTTTGTGTGGTTTCTCATTGTGTAGTTAGTGTTTTAGATATCAGAAGATAGGTTGTACTTATCATTGGGAAGATGATAACTCGACATGTGTAAAATTTTATTAAGTATTGTCTATAACATCAAGTTAATATTGTATTAATTTGGTCAATATTTTTAATATACTATTGTTTGACAACTATTAAGGACTCTCCGGTATCGTATATCTAAAAATCTACTAAAATTATTAATATGAAAAAATCCTGTAATAAATATGTTGAAGGATACGTCTTTCTATATAGGTTCTAATTCTAAGAATTATTACTAGTTATATAAATGAAAACTTAAGAAGAAATACACGACTAAAATTATTGGTTACTATTATTTAATATATTTGAACTTAAAAATTTAATTAGAACTAATATCCAATATTTTATCTAATAGGTTATATAATTGTGAAGCTATTTTTTTATTCCAATCAGTCACAAAACAATTATTTTTGATAATAATTATTTCGACTATCGTTAGCATATTTAGCTGGTTTACTATATTTACCAATATCAAACTCATCACCCTCAACTTTTCTACTATTTTGATTAGCTTTAGCATACAAATCTTTCTTTTCATCTTCGTTTCGAGCATATTTATCTAGTTTACTTGAACCTCTAGATGAAACCTTAGATGCTGCTCTAGATGGAGCTCTACTCAATGGTTTAGATGAAATATAAGAAGGTTCTTTAGATGATACTCTAGTTAATGGTTTGGATGGTGCATGGGAAGGGGTTCGTGATGGTGCATAATAATTTGGTACTCGGGCAGATTCATAGTTACCACTCTTAGATGATTGTCTTGAAGGTTCTCTGGAAGAACTTCTAGAAGGTTGTCTTGATGGTTCCTTGGAATAACTTTTAGATGTTGTAATAGAAGGGGATCGTGATGATGATTCATACTCAATTCTTCTAGATGGTTGTCTTGATGGTTCTCTATAAGATGGCTGTCGAGATGGCTCTCTATAAGATGGTTGTCTAGATGATTGATGGTAAGAGCTGTGAGATGGTGCTCTAGAAGAAGGTTCATATTCGGAAATTCGAGAAGAAGGCTTAATTGACTCTTTAGAAGGTAATAACCCAGCATTCATATAACCTTGAGAACTTGGTAATGCTTCCCCAGCCTTAGCTGGATTACCATCATAAACAGTCATCATGGTGGTTTGAGCTTCAAAAGTGTAACTACCGGTGTCCCGGTCATAATTTTCTCGTCGTTGTCGGTGGAATAAATCGTAACCCATTTTTTTGTTGACACTTGTTAGTGAACTTTATAATAAAAGTAAAGTGATTGATGATAAAATACAAAAGTTTTTTGAATAAACTATAGCCTATTTATATAAATTTATGATCTTTGTTTATTAAGCAACTACAGGACAGTAAATTTTGTTAACTTGATAATGAACTCGAAATGAAATGACTCGAATTGAAAACTTGTATGAGAGTTCAAGTATCATTAAATTATTCCTACAGGGTAATCACATCCAAAAAAAAGAAGAAATTTGAGACCTAGTTTAGATATTGAGCCTAGAAATTAACTCACTAATTATATCTATAGTATACAAAGGTAAAATTAGTTGACAGGCATACTTGTAATTAACAAAAAAAAACCCCCCTTTTGAGCCACACTAAAATGCTAGTCGCATCGCAGGCATATGAAGAGCACCACCAAAGCCCAATCTATGACTATTACTAACAACCTGTGCACCAGCATTCGCTGCTTTTGATGAATCCCCAAATAAAAAGTTACCAAATCCAAACAATAATGCAATTGCACCACCAAAAACCCATAGCATTATCCACATAATAAATCCCAAAACAAAAAGTGCACAAGCAACGAGCAATACTCGGACCAAATGATTTTCATACCATACTTCTTTCATCGCACTAAAAATATCATCAAGTTCGGATTTTTCTGTAAAAAATTGTTCTTCTGGTTCTACTTCATCAAAATGATGTCTGTGTCTATGTCTGGTATATTTTTTATGATAACCTTCCTCTCGGTTTCTTTCTTTATCGCTGTCAATATGTCTTCTCTTGTGTGATTTTTTATGTTTTCTGTTATCTAATAGTCCTCTTCTTTCAGATCTTTTTAATAGTTTATTGCCATATCTATGATTTTCTTGAAACATATTGCTGGTTATTGAATTGTTATTATACGCAAGTGTGACGAGTCTGTTTTTGTGATTAAAATGTTAAAGTGGCACTAAAACTTTAGCAGTTTTTTTTATAGACTAGTTAGCTGAGATTGGTAAAAAACTTGAGGGACTCGACGTTATTTAAATAGATTCATAAACCCCACTAGGATCCAGGAGTTTTATAAACAAATCTTTTGAGTAGACTAATGCAGTCATGCTTTTAGTATGTAGCGTTAACTCTCAAATGTTCCTAGCCGTTGTTGGGCATAGATCTCAAATATATAATGTCGGAGGCTTAATTTAGAGCTGCCATTTCCCAATCGTAACTACTAAGTTGGAGAAGCTATATAGCTATAAATAGGGCATTCACTTGTACGCACTTTCATATATATAGATCAATTAAACTGAAGAAAGTTTGGAATTCTGCAACCCTGAACCTTGTACGCAATTTTACTTTAGCAGCGCTATAGAATCAATCCAAATATATATTTGCTTGGGTAATTATTGATAAAAAGCTAATGCCGTACATGCCTTAATTATAATTTATAAATTAGCAAAACGAGATTTGACAACCTAATGCCTCAAAAACATTAATAGCTTGTCTCTTCTAGTCAAATATCTTAAGACTAAACTCATCTCAAATACCTTAGTTATAGGATCTAAATTATTGGGTTAGTGTGTAGTTATTGCTCTAATCTATGCGGCGCTGCACTAGTGCAAGACGCGTCAGCGCTTTAAGATTTTTTTTGTTTTGTTTCAAATTTAAGAACCGCGCAAGCCGCGCGATAGCCTCATTTTGCTTACAGATGCAGTGTTTGAGTAGTGAGTGGAATGCTTTTTTGCATTCACCTGAGAAAGACAAATTTGGTGACTTGATTTGAGGTTCTGACTGATATGTATCCTTAGAATACTAGTTGCATGATTCGAGTTAGTCCGCATATATTAGTATCACTATTATTGCTATCTATTTTCCCAAGTATACTATAGCTGGATCCAGAGTTTGGATCGGTGGCAGCGTTTCATCATAGATAATAAAAGACTGATTAAGCTACCAGTATGCTCTTGAAGATTTCAATATACCCATGCAAGCAGGAATTTCCATAGTGATAATTAATTCAAATACTTCAGATCACTTGAATGTACTACATATATATGCCGCATCTAATGTATACATGTTGCAATATTTCAATACTATTAGCTATAGCCAATTTCTCAACATAATATAGATCGATTTAATTAGAACAATATTTGAACAATTATTTAAAGCTTTAACCAGGTATATCAATATAGACACCGCTGGCTCTGATTTCCTCTCAAAATTATTCTACTGAAATTCATATATTACAAATAAAGGAAGATCTATTAGATGTGGTGAATTGTATATAATAATATGGTTAATTTATTCAATAATACAAAATATAGAGTCAATATTCCTCTTTATATACATAAAATCAATAAGCTAATAGTATCATTTAGATTGTAACAGAATAATAATCAAAGTAATTGATTATTAATGAATTGTATTACTTTATTAGAATACACTACCAAGCCCAGTAATATATAGTCTAAGAATGTCTTCTTGATGAACACACAGGCGTCTAGATCTTGTTGCAGTATCAAGATATGCAATGTACTGTATACAGTACTAATAATTAGGTTGATAGTTTATAAAGTCATGTGACTAGAAATTTTAGTATATAAATCTTTTAGGAAGAATTATGAACTTAATCTCCTCATCTTCACTTAAATACATTTTCTGTATAATAACTTCAATTGTGTAGATCCACCACTGTATCACCGCTCATTAGCATGTATTCATGTTAATCATTACATAACCAGCCTCTATCCTGTCAACAGATTAAGTTTAAGTAACACGAATAACACGAATAATTGCTTTATATCCCTTCAACTCGTAAACATCAGAAAAATGGAGCAACTCAATCTTGGACTTCAACAGATCTAATCAGAACCCAACAAGATCACCAATCAACTAGATAAAATAACCATAGATGCCATTCAAACTTAGGTATGGAAATTAAGTATTCAAAGATAAATAAATGCATGGACTCTAGAGATTTATATAAGAAGATATGAAATATTACACACTATTTAAGTTTTGTTATTAGTGATATTGAAGCATATTTTTTGAATAATGGTGTTAGTATTAAAAGTGTTCATCTTAAAAATGAAATTATTGTTTTAAATTATCATCCAAAATGCTTTTGCAAATAAATAAAACATCAGGAAGTGGTTTTGAGTATACCAAATAAATTCTAAATTAATTGAAAGCTGGTAGATAATTCCCGTTGATTGTTTAGTTTGTTTATAATTTCAGATAGATTGTAGTGAGTTGGGTATACTAATTTAATATATAATTTCCTAGTCGTCCCCCAATCGCTGGTACTGGATCAAAGTTTGTTCTGTTTTCTGACAATTGTCTCTATTATATACAGCTCAAATGGTCAGCAAGCTTAGTTAAGAAGGATCTTGATTTAGTGCTAAACTGTTCAAATATATACTCTTTACAATTATTTATACGTTATATTAGTAGCTTCATTGAAAGCCGTTATTTAACCAAATTTGAAGTATTCCTCTTGATTAAGAAAACTACTGCTAGAACCTTGAAACCAGAAGTTTTAGTGTACATTCACTGAATTCGACTAACTTTTCACAAAAAAAATCACCAACTACAAATCCCAAAATAGTACAACCATCTACAGAGTATTTTTGAGGTATATAAATTTATAGAAAATTAGTCTTAAAATATATATACTCTTAAAAAGATAAAAAAAAAAATTTATGGTGCCAGGCCATCATTACCAATTTTCACTTCACCTTTCAGTTTGAAACCCCAGCCAATACAATAGATTATAGATGACCACATTAATATTTAAAGCAGGACCAGAAATAACAAAGGCTAAATATCGAACAGATGCTATAAATGAAACTGCCAGATACTTTGAAAATAATGGAGCAGTCATATCTATTGTATTATATAAGGAAGCTCATATAATTTTGAAGTCTTGCCCAGAGGCACTTGTGAACCATGTTGTTCAGCGAGGTCGGCGATTTGGTGTTCTATAAAAGTTCACAATGTAATTCATTAATTCGATAATTAACCTTCTGTATGTTTATTTTTTCAATTCTATAAATTTTAAACAAATCAACCAAATGAGACATTGCTAATCTTGATGCTATGATTGATACTATTTATAGATATCCAATATACCTTACTTAGTATAAGTTCATGTTTAAAGTAAGCCTGTTATATATAGCTGGCATTTCATTATAAACAATCGAAGCATCAAACATTGAATCGGGGGTATCTTTCAGAGTTTTAGTTAACTTGATGAGCTTTTCTATAAATCCTTGTTAAAGCTATAAAAGTTAGCCATAACTACGCTTAGAATATTCAAGCGTGAAGAAGTTAGCAGGTCCAAAGAAGAAAGTCTGGTGTTGATCAAATTTAATATACTATATATCTGGGGTGCATCTTTAGCCATCATAAGTAAAAATATTTATATTGAGGTCCCCCCTAACCCCCCAAGTTTTATAAGATTGGCACTTAAGCTACAACAATTATAGCTACTATTTCAATACTGAATGATAACCAATCAATCTATCAAGGAAACACTAACTTAATACTGGGGTTGACCCTAAAATACCCTAGAGAAAATTAACCAGCCAGGCCCTGTTTATTAGATTAGAATGATATCACCTGGACATCATTAATTACCAAGTCCAATTAAACCATCATGGAATAGAACCCTCAGGTATAGAGCCTAGCTTTAAAACTTTGTCCAAAAAACTTTGTATTTATAACAAATTTAGATAATTTCAATCAATCAATCTTTAAATTAACATTATAAAACTACAAACTTCACTATATTTCTCATCTATCAATTGATTATAAATCCCATAAACTTGAAAAAAAAAATGAAAAAATCAAAAATGAGAATCGTGTTTCAAGGAGGATCCGATATCCTCAATTCAAGAAACGTTGAAACACAAATGAACTTTGCAGCTGCTTTTTTTCAACAATTTGGTGCTGAAATTGATAGAGTTGATCATCTTAAAGGTACAATTTTTATGTTTGAATGTCCAGAAATTTTACAAAGTAAAATTAGAGATAGAGGACCAGGTTTTGGAATAGTTTATAAAAAGCTTAACTGACTTACTTCTTTACGTGGTACCATGGCTAGGTTGTTGCGCAGTTAATGTCTGAATCATCTATATTAGTGTAGGTTTCATGAATTTGAACAAAAAATGCAGTATCGATCTATGTATGAAACATTTCATTGAAGCACTATATTCAAAAAAAATTATCACTTATAATATATATGACTGTGGGTGGGTATTTACTGTTGAAGCTAATTATTGAAATATATATAAAATAGATGAAAGTTTATGCATGCATGGCCAGCTGGATTATATTTTATATGTTATTCTATTTTAACTTCTAATATATAGATAATTTTCTCAGATATACGTTTGAATTATTGATTTTATATCAATGTACTCATGTTTGTTATTATATATATTATAACTTCTTAAGTCCACCAGTACCAGATTAACTCGATATATACTTGAGAAATTATTGCTGCAGTGATGACTTTAGTATGACAATGTATACAGATTG
>JAKTSB010000403.1:0-11675 GCA_030579975.1 Blastobotrys buckinghamii (nom. inval.)
CATCCACAGATACTTGAAGACCCACCGTTTTCAGCCCAAACTGTTTCTTCTACAATTGTTCCATTGATCGATTGATGAGTACTAGAGCCAGGATGCTAGGAGGAAATTGATCGCTCGAGCATTGGTTGCAGTTTATTTCAAACCACTATCTTCAAATCAAACCACTATCTTCAAATGTTATTTAGAACAGGAGAGGAGAAATGACGGGTTTTTGGCCAATTTTTTCCAATATAAATACAGAATCAATAATGTGCAGCCTTCATCAAATTGAATGGCTCGATGGTTTAGTGGTATAATTCTCGCTTTGGGTTTAACAATCTGAATTGCGAGAGGCCCTGGGTTCGATTCCCAGTCGAGCCCTCAAAATTATATTTTTGAAGTTATTTTTTGTATTATTTGAATCTCTAACTTTTGAGGTTTTATATGATATAAAAATCATTCTGATCTGATAAGTCTTTAGAGTATTTTTGTTGTGTTGAAAAATATAGGTTTTAGTTGTTACGTTATAGAAAATGCGTAATTCTTTTTTATTTATTTAAAAATTTTTTTTTTCTTTTGAAAAAATTGTTAAAAATATATGTAAATTTTACAAAGTTCCATTTCAGTTATGTCCAATATCGATTGATAATGTAATTTCTATAGTTAGTTTCAATTTAAAGTTTTACCTTCCTCGCAGTTAAAGAAGAAAAAGTTGGTATTTTGATTAAGGATCATTACAGAATTTGAGGATAAAATAAAAAAACACGCTATCGTGGCGTGTAAGACATACTATATTTAGTAGTAGTCTTGAGAATTTTTTATTGATGTAAAAAATTAATAACTCAGGTGCAGCAGCGTGCGCACAAAATAATTGGGAGGAATGTTCTAGGTTTAATAAGAAACTGCCCGTACAAACTAGCAAAACCTAGAGCCTGCTAGAGTACTATAGAGCTTCTAGTAGGTGCTAGAACTTACTAGCAAGCACTAGAATGCACTCGCAGGAACTAGCGGGATCTCGAAGCACACAAATGCATAGCTAGCTAGTACCCCAATATTGCCAACAAAGTGCCTTTAAGCCTCACACTCCATTATCAGCTAACGGCTTTTTTCTCGATAAGATCACACTATATAAACAACCATCGTTGCTCTCAAATTTGAGGTTTTTTTTTTCTCTTTTCTTCATCATTGATATTTACTAACTAACTTATTCGACAGAAAAACACATTAATACAAGATGGAAAACTCACAAGCACAATTAACTGATCGAGCTGTCAGTATTATTCAACAAGCTAATGAATTAGCATCACAACATGGTCATCCATTTATTACTCCATTACATTTATTAGGTGCTTTCACACCAGCAGAAGCCGATGGGTCACCATCATTTTTACAAACTGCAATTGAGAAAGCAAGGTATGAATGGAAACCGGTTGAAAGAGAAGTTAACAAACAATTGGTTCGAATTCCAGCACAAAATCCTCCGCCAACTCCAGAACCAAATTCAGCAACTCAAAAAGTTTTAAAAGAAGCTTTTGAAATTCAAAAGAAACAAAAAGATGCATTCGTTGCACAAGATCATATTTTATTAGCATTATTAGAAGATTCAACTGTTGTTCAAGTTTTTAAAAATTTACAAATCTCAATTGGAACTTTGAAAAAAGAAATTCAAGCTATTAGAGGTAGTAAAAGGATTGATTCAAGACAAGCAGATACTAGTAGAGAATATGAATTCTTATCAAAATATGCACAAGATTTCACCCAATTAGCGATTGAAGGGAAATTGGATCCAGTTATTGGTAGAGATAATGAAATTAGAAGAGCTATTAGATGTTTAGCCAGAAGATCCAAAAATAATGCTATCTTAGTTGGTATGGCAGGTGTTGGTAAAACTACAATTGTTGAAGGTGTTGCCCAAAGGATCATTGATAATGATGTACCAAATTTATTACAAAATGCCAAATTATATTCTTTGGATGTTGCTGCATTAACAGCAGGTGCTAAATATCAAGGTGATTTTGAAGAAAGATTGAAAGGTGTTTTGAAAGAAATCGAAGAATCTCCTGATATGATTATTTTATTTATTGATGAAATTCATATGTTAATGGGAGATGGTAAAACAGATGCTGCTAATTTGTTAAAACCAATGTTAGCAAGAGGTAAATTACATTGTATCGGTGCAACAACTGAAGAAGAATATAGAAAATATATTGAAAAAGATTCTGCATTTGAAAGAAGATTCCAAAAAGTTGATGTTAGAGAACCCACTGTAAGAGAAACTATTGCAATTTTAAGAGGTTTACAATCAAAATATGAATTACATCATGGTGTTCGAATTTTGGATAGTGCTATTGTTAGTGCTGCTCAATTAGCAAGTCGATATTTAACTTATAGAAAATTACCAGATTCTGCAGTTGATTTAATTGATGAAACCGCAGCAGCAGTTGCAGTTGCAAGAGATTCAAAACCAGAAAGAATGGATAGTTTGGATAGAGAATTGGAATTATTACAAGTTGAAATTCAGGCATTGAAAAGAGATTCTGATGCAGATCAATCAACAACTGAAAGATTGCAAGCTGCTCAAAAACGAGCTGCAGAAGTTGAAGAAGAGCTAGGTCCAATTAGAGAACGATATGAAAAAGAAAGAGAAGGTCATGAACAATTAAATCAATTAAAGAAAAAGTTGGATGATTTGGAAACTAAAGCTCAAGATGCGTCAAGAAGAAGAGATACTGCAGCTGCTGCAGATATTAATTATTATGCAATCCCTGCAGTAAAAGAACAAATTGCAAAATTAGAAGAGGAAAATGCTGAAAAAGATAAGGCAATGTTAAAAGATATTGTTGATTCTGATCAAGTAGCTGAAACTGCTGCAAGAATAACTGGTATTCCTGTTACAAAATTATCACAAGCTGAAAATTCTAAATTAATTAATATGGAAAAAGTCTTATCAAGCGAAGTTGTTGGTCAACCAGAAGCTGTTAAGGCTGTTTCAAATGCAATTAGAATTAGTCGTGCTGGATTATCAAATCCAAATGCTCCAGCATCATTTTTATTTTTGGGTAGCTCTGGTAGTGGTAAAACTGAATTAGCCAAAAAATTATCTGGATTTATTTTTGCTGATGAAAGAGCAATGATTAGAATTGATTGTTCTGAATTACAAGATAAACATTCATCATCTAAACTAGTTGGTACAACTGCAGGTTATGTTGGTTATGATGAAGGTGGGATGTTAACCAATCAGTTAGCTAATAAACCATATTCAGTTGTATTATTCGATGAAGTTGAAAAAGCACACCCAGATGTTTTGACTGTTTTATTACAAATTTTAGATGATGGTAGAATTACATCAGGTCAAGGCAAAACTATTAATTGTTCTAATGCAATTTTTATTATGACATCTAATTTAGGCTCTGAATTTATTAATAGATCAACTAGTTCTCATATTGATCCAGTTACAAAAGATCAAGTTATGGCTACAGTTAAAGCTCATTTTAGACCAGAATTTTTAAACAGAATTTCATCAATGGTAATTTTCAATAAATTGACAAAGAAGAGTATTAGAAAGATTATTAAATTAAGATTAAAAGAAGTTGAAGAACGATTTATGAAAAATAATAAGCATTTAACTTTGGATTTAACTGAAGAATGTTATGATTATTTAGTTGAACATGGTTATTCACCAGATTTGGGCGCAAGACCATTAAATCGATTAATTCAAAATGAAATTTTGAATAAATTGGCTATTTTAATGCTTAGAGGTGAAGTTCAAGATAATGAAATTGTTCATATTGAAAAGAGTGCTGCTGGATTGGAAGTTTTGGCTAATCACGAACCATTAAATGATTCAGATGTTATGGATTTAGATGATGATGATTTTGAAGATGATGATATTATGGGTAATAGTGATCTAGACTAGGGTGGTTTCATAGTTGCACTATTAATTTATTTGTTTATACTTTGTTATTAATTTTTTATATAAAATATTTTTTCAATATAATTCTCTTTTTATAAAATATTTTTTCAATATAATTCTTTTGTAAAACATTTTTTCAACATAATTCTTTTTTTGTGAAAAATTTTAAACAAACTTGTAGCTTTTACCTGAGTGTACTATAGTATACTATAGATTGTACTAAAAAGTGGTAAACACGAGTTACGCGTAAAATAATTAGCGATCCTTACCAAAAAGCTTGAGAAAAACATAAGCCATGCAGATCATGGCATAGCACCGATCCGGATCCATGGATTGCTATGTGTAATTGTGGAATGAAACACTGCACGCACACATCATTCAGGCCAGCCTTTTAATCCGATGCGCTTGAAATTATTAAATTTAAATTGGTACCGCTACAAGGCGTGAAAGCACAAAACTCTAGAAAATTTTTTGTCTCCGCCGCGTAAAAGTTTCATTATACCTGCATAATCGCTCTTCTTCTTTCTTTATCCATATTCATCCAATTTTTTTTTTATATCCTATCTAATACCCACACACCTTCCCAAACTGTTCATCTTCCCAAGCTAGTACTCAGCAAAGTACATGAAGAAGCGGCCAGAGATACGTCGACTTGACAGTAGTCAACGTCGTGGATTTGCCATCGCTACTAGAAAAGAACAACCAAAAGTTTCCTCATACCAACAAAATCTTATCAATATATCAACAGGATTATTGAGCTGGTGTAGAAGTTCTGAAGAATTACAAGACAGAAGGAATATTGATGATGAGTTTGAAAAAGGACAACCAAACGATTTGGATCCTGAGCAAAGAAATATAAAAATTGTTTGTATCAGTGATACACATTCTATTCAACCATCATTACCAAGAGGTGATGTGTTAGTTCATGCAGGTGATTTAACGAACATGGGTTCATTTGAAGAATTACAAAAACAATTGGATTGGATAAATGAACAAAATTATTTATATAAGATTGTTGTTGCTGGGAATCATGATTTATTATTAGATGAATCATTACATGGTAACCATCCAAGGTTAACAGTATCACCAAATAAAAGTAATAAAGATTTAAGATGGGGGTCGATTATTTATTTGGAAAATGAAAGTGTTAATTTAGTCATTGGCAATAGAACTATTAATGTTTATGGATCTCCAAATACAATTAAATGTGGAAATTGGGCATTTCAACATGATTCAAATATTGATGTATGGAATAATAAAATCCCATTGAATACTGATATTGTTATATGTCATTCACCACCTTTTGGACATTTAGATAATAACTATGGTGATCCATTTTTGAATAAAGAATTAGAACGAGTCAAACCAAGATTGGTTATTTTTGGTCATATCCATGATCAATATGGTGAAGAATTAATATTATTTGATGATTTACAAAAACAATTTGATGGTATTAAAACTTCAAAAACTGGACTAGTTGGTGTTACAAAATTGTTGGCATCTGCAATAGCTCATAAATTAGGAAGTGATGGTAGAGACCGTGTAACAAGGTTGGTTAATGCAGCTACAATTGGAGATTTTCCTGAACATGAACAAACAAGAGAACCTAGAATCGTACTATTATAGATACTAGTACAAAATTATTTATTCGATATATTATATAACTTATTTTTATTTAGCTATTTTTCATTATATTTTAATGCATACATCCCCATTGCTTTCATCGTGAAATAAAATTTATAATTTGGATATTCCATAGCACAAGAATGGTTGAAAACACCTTCAACATGATTCCAATCATATGAACCATCAGGATTTTGTTTTGACATTAAAAATTTGATAGCTTTTTTTAATACTGATTTATCTGGATAATCAGCTAATAACAATGCAATAACAGCCCAACTAGTTTGAACAACTTGAGATTCAACATCTCTAACCCATGCATGTAATTCACAACTTCTAAAATTTTCACTCCAACCACCATCTTCTTCTTGATGAGCTACCAAGAAATCACATGCTTTTTTGACAGTCTCACTATTATTATATAAATATCCTTGAGTTGATAATGCTTCTAATGCAAACATACTAGCATAAGTATGACAGACACCCCATGATCCATACCAAGATCCATCTTTTTGTTGATAACTAATGATATAATCTAGTGCAATTCTAATAGATTCTTGAATTTCTTCGCTTCTATAATCAAAATATTTATTAAAAGTTACTAATCCCAATACAGATGAATCAGTACATTCAACATATGGGAATTCAACCATAATATTACCAAAAACTTCAGCAGGATTTAATAATTCTGTTAATTCTGTTCCTTTAATTCTTTCATAACTTGCAAAAGATCCGTAATGAAAATCTGAAGTGTTTTGTAATGATAATAAAATATCAATACCTTTATATAATCTTTCAACTGGAATTTCAGGTTTTAAAAACTCAAATCCTGGAACATTTTGTAACATAATAATAGCTTTAATTGCTTCAGCTGTACAATCACTAACGGTGAACCCCTGAGTTTGAGTTGAAAATGGCCAACCACCAACTCTATGATCTCTAAAACTTCCTTCAACTGTATCATCAACAAATTGTGATCGAACCAGAAATCTATATCCTTTAACTAAAGTTTCTTTGAATTCTGGATATTGTGCTAATCCAGCCATAATACAATATTGAACCGCAAATGCAACATCCCAAACTTGAACACCATTAGTGCCATTCATCATCATTCCATCACCACTCATAAACAAGAAATCAGGCCACCTATATAAAAATCTTTGAAATTCTGGTGAATCTTTACCATATTCTAGATAAACAACCATTGCATTCATTGCATTACTTACTGGCGCAATTGCTAAATGATCCGTATTTTCCAAATCTTTCATAATTAATTCTGTACAATATTTATTGGTCTTATTTAACCACCAATTTGGCCTTAAATAATTTTCATAAAAATTTATTGCACTATTAGCAATATCTAATAGTTTTGTATGAGGATAATATAAATCAACCCCACAAACAGTATTTCTATTCTTTGAAAAATCAATTGAATCATAACTTTTGATATATATTTCTTCTCTTAGTTCTTTTAGTAATGGATTTAAATCTTTTTTCACTTTATTACTTGATAAATATCCTAATGGTAAATAAATAGCTCTTGTATGAACCCACCATCTACCAGGATGGATTGGGAACCAATAAGGTAACATCCATAAATCTGGCGGTGCAGGATTAACACCTTCCCATTCATATAAATTTAAAATACTTAAATATGCTTTACCCCAATGAGGATTACCAATTGCACCACCCAGTTTATGCAAAGTATCTCTTGCTTTAATTAAAGCAGGATGATTTTTATCCATCCCTAAAATTCTTAAAATAACATAATTAATTGAGGTACCAAAACATGTACTTTTATCATAAGTATGTAACCCCCAACCGCCATCAACTGGATGTGCTCTATTAATCAAATATCTTGTAATTTCAATTTTTTCTTCTTCTGAAAATGATACATTACAAAAATATTTAGCAACTACATATCCAATTAACATAAACATTGGACCTGAATATTGACATGGAAAAGTACCACAATCATCTTGAATGTATGATAAAAATTTCATACAATTTTTAGCAGCTTCATGTGGTGTAGTTGCAGGCTTATTTATTTCTGGATTGAACGTAGGTAAATTTAGTTGAAATGATGTAAAATTTGATGGTGGATCTTTAGTTAAATGATCAGGATCTTTATTATAAACCCAGTTTTGTTTACCCAATTCATCACATTTTAATCTCCATCTTGAACTTTCTGTTGTTGGTAGGTTATAATGGTCAGATGGATATTTTATTGTCATACTGCTGTATATTGTATAATGTGAATATCTAGAGAATTAAATACGATGGAAATGTTTGTGTATTTAATTGTGCTGGAGCTTTAATCGGCTAGTGCTTTTTTTCTCGTGGAGAACTTTTTTATTTTTGGCTTGTGAACTAGAGGCTTAAATACGCTCAAGTCGAGTTAAAGAGGTTTTAAGGGGCTTAAGCTCAAGACCAAAAAAATCTCACCCCATTTTTTTTTTTTTTTTCGAAAAGATCTGCACTCTTTTACATCTCATAATCAGCCTCTTTTCCAACGACATTTTAAAACCAGATGGTAGTTGGAGAGGGGGGAAGGGGGGTTGCTGAGGTACTCTATAAATGTTGATACCTAAAGGTCAAATATGAGTATTTATCTGTTTTAGTTTTACCGAATTGAATATCCATAGGATATGTGTGTGTTTATGTATAAGTCTGGATGTTGTCTTCCTATAAGTAGTTGGCTCAATCTAATGTGGAAAACCATGGGTAGTACCTAGTACATGGTTGAAAGCCAATCAAAAGTGTATCTGTATTTGAAGCTATATAATATGGCCTCCTTAATTATACTAATACTATATACCTTGATTAATTCTCATTGCAAAAGTTCATCAGAATTTCAGTTCATCTGCAGATAATGTATTTAGCAGTGGATCGAGTGCGGTCAATGTACTATAACATAGCTTTGTAAGCCTATAACCACCATAGATACTTATTGTACAACGATCGGTCGTCTTTGGCATCTTCAAAAAGATAGTACAAGCTCTCACTTACCTATTTGCTCTTGTTATGTTTCGTTCCAGGATGTTGAATAATCAAGCTAGTATCCATAAACTAACATTGAATTGGTAATAGACAACACCCTTTATTGTTATCCTATAGTCATTTGCAAATTACCAAAGAAAGCGAACTACAGAATGCAGCACTAAGTTAACTGTTTACTAATACGAACGGCGATTAGATGAAAATCTTTGAGGCACTATGTTACTCTCGTCAAGGTAATAAATTCAAGTGTCTTACCTGCTCGGAAATATAAGCTCTATTCTCTCAGTCTCCTCTCATATATAGGTGCTATGCTTTAAACATGATATGCTCTGAGAACCCATAACAGAGTCTGAATACTTTCAATACCTTATAACTATAGTTAGTTAGTTATATAAGGTCATATTTGGTTTTCAGCCATTTATATAAAAAAGAATTTATGAACAAGCCGTTGAATGTCATGAATAAATATATTCCATATAAAAGTTAAATAAAATAATAATAATAATTACAATAATAATAAAAAAATCATCAATAGACCCCCCATCTGTTCCCTACTTTCTTTAAACCACCACTATCTTTTCAATTTAATCTCAAAACCTTTTCTATCAATTCCATATATCATACCGAAATCTTCCCTCCCTGAGTAATTCCAAATCTATTGTTGTAGGAATTAGAAATAATTTAGTTCTTAGATTGTTGTTGGGTTGGTAACATATTATATCTTTTCTTTAATGTAACTCGTTGTCTAGAATATTTATCATCTGGTGAAAATCGAGCTGGGTGTGCTGATTTGGTAATTTCACCATCTTCAGTTAATTTCTTTAAAGTATAAACTCGTTTTCCTTCGTTATCTAAAGTGTACATCAAATGCATTTTGTCGGTAGGTAATTTCTTGTGTAGTGGTAGTAGTGTGGTGGGTATTAAAAAAATTAGATCAAAAAACTTTCTTGATGATGAAAAAAAAAATTTTCTAGTTTTTGTGTGAAATTTTTTTTTATCATCAAAAGAAAAAATTTGGAGGTGAAAATGTGCTAAACGCGCGTGCCATTGGGATTTAGTTTGGCTAAGAAGTTCAAGCTGGTTTTACAAAGTAGTACTGCTTGAGCAAGAAGCCGCGTGGTGTGCGGCTAGTGGAAAACTGCATATATGTTCATAACTATCAAAAGTATTAGTTGTTTCAAAGGACTACGTACTAATACAATACAGAGGTAATATTTTTGAATTTGCAAATGCTACTTAGGAAGTTAGCATATGTTCATGAATGCATGCTCCTGTTGTATACATGATGAGTATACTATAACTTTTTCTATAGGTATCCTTAGCCCTAAATTTTCATAACTATATATATTCAATCTTATAATTGCAACCTGGTCGGTCTTATGGTAAATGATCCATCTTCATCCAGATATCTAGATCATGATAATAAAGAAGAAGGTGTATATTTAATGATGCGTGAACAAGATAAAATAAAAAATGCTAAAAATACTGCAGTCTTAGTGGTTGGTGCTGTTGTGGAATATTAGGTATAAAAATACTTTGACCTCCTCTATACAGCTTAGTTTTAGTAAAAACTTAACCTAAGCAGCCTAATAGGATTGTAATTCAACAATTTTATAGCGTTAAGACTATAGGTTCAGGAGTCGTACAATTTGAACGTCCCTTTCGTTCACTTTAGAGTTTAAGTCATTGATTTGTTTGTTGAACAACTATGAAGATTGTATATTTGTCATTATTAATCATAATGATGACATTAATATAATATTGATTTTATCATTATTAATCATAACGATGATATGTTTGGATTATTGGTTTTATTTGTTTATGGTATTGATTTATCATTATTAATCATAATGATGAAATAGTCATGAGTTGTTTTTATCGTTATTAATCATAATGATGTATTATTTAGGTTATTTGTTTATTATAACTAATCATGGTATTCTATCATGATTAAAAAGGTTTTTTTTTTATATATTATTATTAGGGTTTTTATGTTAAATGGAGTTGATGGATCTTTTAATATAAATAGAAATCAAATCCTAGGTATTATTTTTTTAACTAACTAACAATAAATTTATATTTTGTATTATTTACATTATTATGTTTTCTTAACACCTTCCTAAAGGGTCCAGTGTATACATGAATTTATGAATTGGTTTCAGCTACTCATAACCACCGATATACTATGAGCTGAACAATGTAAATAACTAAAAATACTATATACACATTTTAAGTAATCACCATTAATCTAATAGTTATAAAATTGAACGTACGTTGCCTATAACTATATCATAAGGCCACAAAATACAAATTAGGACTTTACTTTAAATTACACCATATACTGAAGCGATTGACTCAGATCGTACACATACCTTTATATAGCAATATTGGCCGTCGGTCACTGAATGGATTAGTTTATTTATTATAATATATACATATATAGTTCTTATATCTCTTCCAAATAATTAAAATAATGATCTTTTCATATGGCAATAGTGACGGTAATTATAGCTCTCGGAGGCATGTATATTATAGAATTTAGTTATAATATCGGTCTCTCCTCAGCTAATCTTACTCAATTAGATAAGTTCCGAATTGAGGTAACTTTACGGTAACGTTTACTATATAGTAAATAGCTATTAATAGTTGTATATATGATATATGCTGAACTGAACCAAAAAAAACTTAACGTGCACGTACAGTTATACCTTGTATACATATGCATTCATTCATGAATGAGGTGGGTTTCCATAGAATATATATTAACTGCCACGGTGAAATTTTAACATAGAAGTAGAATAGTTTAAATTCATTTGATTAATAACCGGAATCAACTGCAAATAAATAAGGGACAATAGAGCAAAAAAGAAAGAAAGAAAGCAGATATATATACAACGTTACTGAATTGTATAGACCATAAAACATTTAAAAAAAGAGATGACAAGTTCAAAAATAAACGACACCTGCAGGATTCGAACCTGCGCGGGCAGAGCCCAAGAGATTTCTAATCTCTCGCCTTAACCAACTCGGCCAAAGTGCCTTAATTTCTTGATGAAAAGAAAATAACAAATTCACTACCCACTCCTACCACTAAGTTACGTGATTTATAGAAAGATGGGGAAAAAGACTAAAGAGATTGAACCAGGATAACTAGCTATAT
>JAKTSB010000404.1:0-11403 GCA_030579975.1 Blastobotrys buckinghamii (nom. inval.)
AGGTCTAGGACTTTTGTCCTACAATATACCCTATCTGTAGGGGTGGGTGATGGACATATTTCATTAAGCTCATTCTCTTGGTATACCGCATGTAATACGTTTACCGACGACGATGCGATATAAACTGTAGTCTAGCTAGATTAGTAATGTATATATATGAATTTCTGAGGTCGACTTCGAATGACGATAATGTACATATATCAAACTATGCGTTAGTTAACACAGTCACGTTCTATAGCTAATTAGCCGGGGTCATAATATCAGCTGCAGCTGGTGGAGTATGTGATACGTCTATGCACAATCGATAGAACTGTAGCCAGGTTTTTGATAATTCTAGAAGGTTTTCAACCTCGTTCGATGCTGCAATTGTAGCTAATGGATATTGCAATTCAATGGATTTTATATGGTTAGAGAAAATTTGCTACTTAGCTAGGTGCTCATGGTAGTACTATAATAGGTACCGGCTTCTAGTAAGAGAGCAGTTTGCATGTACGTAGATTCTTATTGTCCAAATTTAGATATCCTGTAACGTGTTTATAAGGGAATGTGTAAGTTTTACGGGTTAATGGTCCTGTACCAAGCTAAAACATATATGTTTGTGCTTAACGCAGAATCATGTAATTAAATCAATACTAGAGCACCTTTATATCGATTTAAGTGATTGTTAACTGCTAATTATTATTTACTTTCAATCAACCGCTTAGCACTGGTAGGCTTATGTGATAAATCTATTTCCTGGCTTATTATTAGCAGGATGAAAACTTGATAATACCATGTGTTTAGTGTAGTGTAATAGATAGATCATCACGTGCACGAGAAAGGTAGAAGTAATATGGTATTACTGCAGACTGGGTTTGTTTTAACATTGCAATTAATTATAACTCATTATAAATATATATTTAAAGTTTTATCTTTACTATATGTCATACTATTATTATTGGGATGACAATTTCTTTGCACCGGCCAGTTTAAAGATAATTTGTCTATAAATTAGAATCTAGAGTGCATCAGTACCCAAATATAGGTGAGGCTGAAACATCGCCTCCAGGGTTTACACCAACTCAAATTTACTTAACAGCAAATAATAGGAATCATTCGAACCAGATTAAATGCATACTAAAGCGCCAAATCTATTCAACATTTAAACTATAATAGAGTTGTTGAAGTCCAAGATTGAGTTGCTCCATTCTTTCTAATGTTTACGAGTTGAAAGTATATAAAGCAGTTATTCGTGTACTTAAACTTAATATGTTGACAAGATAGAGGCTGGTCATGTAATGATTAACATGAATACATGCTAGTGAAGCTTCAAAGCTGTAAGCTAGAACCCACTATTTAGTACTATAAATGTATCTTAAATCTAAGTATAGTATAACTCTAGGGTTTAATCTATTGTACACCCTGTTTCGGATTCAGCAGTGCTACGCTGAAGACCTAGGCTAGCAACCCACCAGCCGGCCCATGTTTTGGAAATCTTAAGTTTGATCTCAAAATCTGATACAAATAAAGATATTCAAACTTAATTAAACAACCGATCGAGTCTCTTCAGGCTTACGCTACCATGCATATATATATGGTATAATTGTTTAAATTCTAGCCTTGCTGTAAGTATTTCTCTTTAAAAATCTAATAATAACAACTTTCAATCAGTATTGCCCACCTGTTTAATGAATTATTATCGATCTATTTTTAACCCAATCTAAATAGCTACCCTAAATATATGAACCTGCTCTAGCTCTAGATGTGCTATTGTAACCTAGGTTTTTAATCTTTGGATAGAGACTAGCGCTTTAATTCGAAAAATCACTATAAACTGCGCATTCTCAATGGTATACATAAATCTGTAGGGATAATATCGGTTCAAAAAGAACCAGCTATAGTATTTGAGTCTTGTTTAATACTACAATTATGGAACCACTTGAAGTACCAATTCCAGGAAATATAAACGCACCATAAAAACAACGTGCACTCTTATAACAAAGCACAATGTTCCATCAATTTATCAGCTAATTATCCATATAAGCTTTCCAACTTTAATATATTTACATAAACTATACATTACCGATGCAAATGCCTTGTACCAGTCGTACACATTTCAATGTGGTGCCCATCAATTGGCTCGGTGTACTTTGAATTCTCCATCCATCGAATACCCCAGATACATCATACCATCCAACCACTGTATCGATTAGATAAACTCAACAAACATAATCACTAAATCAATCATCAATTACCTGGAACCCCAACTAACGCATATATACAATCCACTCACTGACCCAAACATGGACCCTTATCGGATCCATAAACTAAGACAATTATCCATCCAAGTTTAAAAAGCGTTGCACAAATATTAAAGTAAAAACGCATCCGTAAACCGTGCGGCAAAATATTCTATACTCACCGGTCAAGAATTGATCTGTAACTTTACCTCATACCACGCACTCTGTCGCAGAGATACTTTGCTGATTATTCTAAATGAACAAACTTCTGGTAGAAAACTGTAGCTGTGCAAAGTTAGGATGATTACATGTAATTACCATCTCGAGGCCGGCTCAAGCTGCTCTAACGATACCGCATTCATAGCCGAACCAAGAACAGCATACCACGCAGCATCCATAAACCCGTATTTGTCTCACTATTGAAATGCCGAACCTATTTACAATTACACAAATAAACCAATTTGATTCAGAAATTTATAGCCCCTCTATAAACCCAAGAGAATTCTAAAATTTCATTAACTGCATGCCCCTCGTATGCTTACCAGCCATGGATGGTAGTTAGTCTTGGAGTTGACCATGTTTGTAGCTTCGAATTGCATGCTTCATTGATAAGATATGGATCAACAATCAAGGCTCCTACCGCGGTAGAAGTTTTTTTTCTTTCATAGGCTTAAGTGCCACTCGAGGCTCAATTTTCTACTATTTACATCCATTTAGGCTCGCCACAGTGTTCTATTTGGTGCGTGCCCTGGTTGCATGCATGCTCTTTATTTTTTAAAAAAGCAAATTGAATTGAAAATTTCACTAATTTATGATTTTCAACAATATTACATTCACCATTTCAAGGATCAAACAGAAATAAATAGAATAAATTCCAAAGAATTTTGCAAACACATGTTGAAGAATTTCTTGACTATAGGGTGATGAACGTAGGATTGTGTAATAAATTATTTGATAAAGACGCAACAGACCAACACATGGCGGTCATTGATTATTTGTCAACCGTGTCCAATTCATCAGGCAGTTTGTTACTATAGATTGCAAGCATGAGTTGCAAAACTGACCATGGAGCCAAAAAAATTAAAGAATCTACTTTTGCTGTATCATTGTGACGGTACCACATCGATGGAAAACACTAAATTAAGAATTTCTATATATATAGAAACTGTGTTTTGATAGACTATTTTACCATTTGGAATGATTCATAGTAGGTATTACCCTAGCTATCAAGTCACCATTAATGGATAGCTATCAGATTTTTTGAAGCTAAACTAGTACGTACCACCATGATACAATAGAATCAGTTGATAATCCGAACTTTACGGAATATCATTCCCATCGGTACGCTAGAGCCTATTTGTGAAATCAAACACATAAATTACCTCAACTTTAAAATTTATAAATTAATTAAATTTTACGACTATTAAAATATTAGCCCAACATATCCATTAAATTCATGTGTATACGGTTGACATATACCAAGAATCTTATAGCATGGGGCGCACCAATCACGGTATACACATGTTGCAATGATATTATCACTCATTCCATCGTATTTGTTCTAGAGCTTTTATTTAAGATCTAAAAAATAGGTTTTCTGACAGATACCTTTAGTTGCTATAGCCTTTTTTTGTTAAAAAATTGATCGATAACCATTAGATTTTTCAACACATCCGTACTGGGATAGATATGCTACCTTAATCTTAGATTATCTTTTCCAACGGTTTATTTTTATTTTTTGAGGTATTTTTAAGTTGAAGCAGACATAAACTATTATAACATTTTTTTTGACATTTTGTTCAAGAGGTAACAATGGCGTTCATTAAACATATGATAATGAGCCCATTATAAAATACGCTTAATTACTATCAAGAAAAAACTGTTCAAAGGTATTCGTATACTATAGGTTTTGTGCATCATGGTTAGTTGTAGCTTATACTTATAACTCAAATTAATCAAGTAGGCATAGAAAATCGTGCCATGTATACTTGTAATTTATCAAAGACAAGGCAAAGCAATATTAAAACAAGACATTTTCTATTATAATAATACTATTACATGTGCACCAAGGGATTATTCAAAAAAATGTTAAATAATGAAAGAAAGAAAATAAATAAAAAGCCACTGCAACAATACACTGGAAGATTGATGATGATGATGGTATTAATGTTGAGAGGTTAGCTGGTGCCGCAGGGTAGTCTAGTGCAGCTGCAGTGTTCCAGAAGGTTTTAGAGTACTGAATCATCGACGGTGGCTATAGACTTGGTACGTACCCGAGGGATACGTAATCGTTATCCCATTCTATCTATATATAGTATGCTTGTAGCTCTCTAAGGGCTTTTATTTGGAAATTTTAAAGGGCGGACTGGAGTTGTTGTGGTCTGGATAATATGTTGTAACCATGATAGATTAATTGGCATGCTTGCAATTAGATTGATTTCTTCGTCTAAAGATTCTAGTTTGAGTTTTAGACTACAACTTGTAATTATTGAACGCATCCAGTTACAATTAATATTAAGAGTGGTTGTAAAACTTTTGATGGGCATGCATGCAATTGGAGTGGTTTCGTAAGATTCATTATGTTTAAGGTTCTATAGACCTGGTTGTTACGTTGAACTAAGTGATGCATCAGCTAGTTATTGATACCAAGGATGGACTATGTCTATGTACAGTACTTTATTAAAAGCCACCAAAAGTTCGAGCCACACGTATTGCATCGATTATGATCGATCGATCGTCATTAATCTAATCTATGCTACCGCTTTATAAACTCATGCCACAATTGATCACGGATACCAAATAACTGGATTCATTCAGGGATTTATCGATCGATTGTCATATTCCAACATCATTATATATTATAAGATAGTGTAACCCAAATTTTATAACTATTTATTATAATAGAGCCTTCAATAAATCCAATAATAATGACGAAATTTTTTATCAAGTTCATAATATTAAGTTTAACAGTAAAATTGGCAACCTTTTTGATAAACTTTCCTCATTATATCACTCAATACCCACTAAACTTGAAACCGAAAACATTCAGCTATCAAGCACTCATCTAATACCAATAACATTATCATTAAACACTTTGCATTATGAATGAACGATGGAAAACCAAAATATAAACTCTCCTGAATTCAGTTCTGAAAAAAAAAAAAAAAACAGTGAGATTTCAAAATTATCATCATCTACCATTGCAAATATTATGGTAAGAAAGTCAAACTCAAAAAAAATCAATCATGTAACTAAAATAATAAATCATGTAACTGTTAATGCCATACCATGTCATAATTGATGTAAATTCAACAATCAATAGACCTGGATTTTCGTACCTTATGCATAACAACGCCTAGTTAATTGACTTGTATACGCACCACCGTATTGATAGACTTGGCCCATGATTACACATATATTGGATGTATAGAGCCATGACCAGGGGGGACAAGGCAACAGGTCGGTCCCTGGCGATACATATGCTTACATATTGACTAATATCGAGCATAAAATGAACAGAATGATTTGTTTTGTGAAGTGCTCATCTTTATCGAGCGTGGTCTATGGATGATAAAAAATAAATAAATGTTCCAAACATGAATAAAATAATTGATCATATTTGGTAGAATGTGGTAATGATTGATGATGATGATGATGATAAATATTCTTAGAATAGTAATAGATCAACGTCACAAATAAAAAGTTATTACACAAATGGGTTTCAGTTTCATCGATAATGAAATAAAGTGATTGGGCCATTGTGTTCAAGCAGCGATAAGAGGTCACGTGCGTGGCAAAATCTCGGTTACATTTTAGATGAAATTACGAATTAAACATTTTTTTTTTTTGACTCTTTTTTATAATTGTGTGGGCGCGCTAAAACGCTTAAGCTGTTCTTTACCCTGGATTAGAATTATGACATTTTTTTTTTTTTTCACATTTAAATTTTAATTTTAAATCAATATACCAAAAATAATATAAATATTCGACAATTTCCTCTATTTTAGTAATTTTTTTCTCAGATCTTTGAAAAACTTTAGATTCCACATTTCTTGCATTTTATATTAAAAAAACTAACAACAAACACTTTTGCATAGACTATTTCAAATAGACAAACACACACACAGACACACAGAATAAAAAATGAAAGATTCAAAAAAATACACAATTGTTATCAAATTAGGTATGACTCACAATCAATTTTTTTTAAAAATTTACTAACAAAAAACTAGGTACATCATCATTATGTGATGAAAAAACCAGAGAACATAAAATTGCAAACATGTCACTTATTGCAGAAACAGCAGTTAAATTAAGAAGAGAAGGACATCAAGTTATTTTAGTTAGTAGTGGTGGGATTTCAGTTGGGTTGAGAAGACTAAGAATGAGTCAACGACCAAAACGATTAGCATCAGTTCAAGCAGTTGCTGCTATTGGTCAAGCACGATTAATTGGATTATGGGATGATTTATTTAGACAATTGGATCAACCAATTGCACAAATTTTATTAACAAAAAATGATATTGCTGATCGAACACAATATTTAAATGCTGCAAATACAATTCATGAATTATTAAATATGGGAGTTATACCAATTGTTAATGAAAATGATACTTTAAGTGTTTATGAGATTCGATTTGGTGATAATGATACTTTGAGTGCTATTACTGCAGGTATGGTTAATGCTGATTATTTATTTTTAATGACAGATGTTGATTGTTTATATACAGATAATCCAAGATCAAATCCTGATGCCAAACCGGTTTTGGTAGTTGAGGATATTAGTACATTAAAAGTTGATGCATCAAGCCCTGGTTCAAGTGTTGGTACTGGTGGTATGACGACCAAATTAATTGCAGCTGAATTAGCAACAAGTGCTGGTGTTACTACAATTATTTGTAAAAGTGCTGTACCAGGGAATATTAATAGTATTGTTGAACATTGTCAAAAAATTAGTGAAGATGAAGAATATGATAATCAACCAATTGATAAAATGGTACAAAGTTTAACAATGAATGATGTACCATTACATACAAGATTTGTTGCTAAAGAAAGACCAATGAAAGATCGACAATTTTGGATTTTACATGGATTAGCAAGTCATGGTAGTATTACTGTTGATAGAGGTGCTTATAGTGCCATTACACGAGTTACCAATAAAGCCGGGTTATTACCTGCTGGTATTATTGGATGTGAAGGTTCATTCCATGCTAATGAATGTGTTGATTTATATGTTGCAGATAAAATTAATGGATTGATTGATCCTAATGGACAAGAACCACAATTAATTGGTAGAGTATTGATTAATTATTCAAGTTCAGAAGTTGAACGAATTATGGGATTACAATCTACTGAAATTGAATCACAGTTGGGGTATGCTGATTCTGAATATATTGCATTTAGAGATAACATGGCTTTTTATAATGGTGTTAGAGGTGGCGATTTGAGTGATCAAGACCATGTTTCATTTGCTGCCAGTGCTCAAGAATCCATCTCATCAAAACCAGTGGTACAAGCTGTTTAATTTATTCTCTTTATTATTTTTATTATTATTATTATTACTATTTTTTATAGGCCGTTTACTAACATTATTCATAAATAAATATACACAATTCTTTTGAAGGTTTGATATAAAATGGTTCTATTTTGTTTGTATTTGTAGGTAACTTGATTTTTTGGTTATTGATTGCAAAATAATTTTTTGTAGAACTTAAATGGACCTTGTTTGTTTGTTTTGGATTTTCAATAGTTATGTAATATTTTGCATTACTTTGGTTTGGTTCGCATTTTTTGATACTATATTTGTACTGCTCTTCTTCCTCCTCCTCCTTCTCCTTTTCATCCTCCTTTACCTCTACTTCATCACCATCTAATACCTGGATAAGTGGTTTTGGAGCCTTGTCTTCTTGTACACCTTCTTTATTCAACACTTTTTTAGCAAACTCATCAATATCTTGAACCAACCCAACCCCTCGATCATTATTACTTTCAAAATCACTTTCATTAACAAGAGTTTTCTCAAACTCTCCTTTCTGCGCCATCTTTGGTACCGTAAACTCCCTACTCAATACTTGTTCACTTTTATCTTCCACAAGCACCAAACAAGTCTCAATCACCAACATTTTCAACCCATTATTCTTGATTCCTTCAACTATCACCTGTGGGTTCATACAACAATCTATCACGGAAGATTCGGTCCCCTTTTTATCAACCGTTTGTCGTTCGGTTGATACTACTATAGGAACAATGTAGTCTTCACCTGATTGGACTCGTTCGAGTACTTGGGGGCCGTATTTATCTTTTGGTTCTGGGACTCGGGGGTCGCTGCATACGTTGATGAATAGTTTTTGGCCTTCTTTTGGGCCGGTTTGGATCTTGGTTTTGATCACGAATCCTGCTCTTGGGTCTAGTTCAATCATTTGTGATGTGGTGGTGGAGGTGGTGGTGGGATTGAAGTGTGAAATTTGTGAATTTATTCATCAATGCATCGTATCGATCTTGGGGCGCGGAGAAAAAAAAATACCACAATACAAAAATCTCAAGCATGCAGAAAAAAAATGCCACAATAAGTGTACAAAAATTTATCATGTATTAAAAATTATAGAATTATGGAGTACCTAACCAAGATCTTAAAGTACCAGAGGTAGTAAAAATCATGGCACAAACCCCCAAACAACACAAAAAGATATCAAACATTTTATATAATTTCGATTCATGACCACATGATTTCAAATGCAATAAAGGAGGATAAATATAAACCAATGGAATACAAGCAACAGAACCAGTTAAACTAACAAATTTATCCAAATCATCCGCACCTGCATAAGCAACAAATGCAGTAAATAAAACTAATAAAAATCTAAAAAAATTCTTTTGCCATTTAACTTTTTTATTAAATTTCCCACTTCTAATAAATAATCCATTTTCTAAAATTCGAATTGCTGGGAATAATTGTAATGGAGTACTTAAAACAACTGCAATAGAATATAATAATTGAACAACTTGAACAAAATGTGAATCTTGTGGTAAATTTAAAATAACAACTGTTTGAGTATTTTCACCATATGCTGCATAACTAATTGCACCAATTGATACAAATACAATAGTAATACCAATCATAACAAATCCTAAAATTTTTGGGAATTTTTTTGGTTCTTTCATTGATTCTTCAATTGGGATAATCAATCCAACCCCTTCATAAGTGAAAATAGCTGTACCTAAAAATAATGTATATAAATCGGGATTAAATAATTTAATATTTCCTAATCCTTCAACTGATAAAGTTCGAATTCCCCAAAAATATAAATATAATAATCCCAAAAAGATGAAAAAATCAGCAATTAATGCTGTACCTGATAATTTGGCAATATCTCGAATCCAACTTAATGGTAAAAACAACAATAATTGTAATGCAATTAATGATCCAATACTCATATGAGTCTTTTGATCAGTCCATGATAAAATTAATGCTTGTAAATTTTCACTAGTGAAAACAAAATATGCAGCTGAAAATCCAATTTGTGATAATACAATACTTGATAAAATAATCTGTCTCATTTTTGGTCCATATAATACTCCTCCAACATCACCAAAACTACCACCACCAACTGCATCCTTGGCTTGAATTAAAATCAAAAAACACCAATAACTTAATAATGATACTAATATCATAATTGTACCAGAAAATAAAATCCCCCCATTATAAAATGCATGAGGTAAAAATAATACCCCACTACCAACAAAACTTTTTAATAATAACATTACAACTTTAGTACTAGTAGCATTACCAGTTTGATGAGTAGATTTTCTACGTGATTTGGTTCGATGGATTCTTGGTCTATTTTCTAATAATGCAGTACTTTCATCCGGTTCTTGTTCATCTTCAGTTTCAGTTTCTTCACTATCATCATCATCTTCTTCTAAATATTCACCAGCAAAATGACCATAAATACTTAAAAATTCAATAAAATTTCGAGTTAAAAATGCTGGAGATGTTGTTAAACTTTCTGGATCTTCATTAACTGCTTTATTTATTAAAAAATTTCTTCTAAATCCACCAGGTGCTTTAATATTTGAAATATCAAGTGGTTCTTCTAATGGACCTTTAAGAACTGGTCTTGGTAAATCAACAGATTTTGATCTTGCTCTTCTTTGAGATGATTCACCTTCTTCATGTTCTCTTTGCCAATTATATAATTGTCTTGTAATATCTCCTCCTTGCATTTTCAAACTAGCAAATTTATCTTCAATTGGTTCATTATTAGTATTAGTATTATTATCTTCTTGTTCATATTCATCATCTTTAACTAAATGTCTACCAACAACTTTAACAATTTCTGGATCAGGGTTATTAATATCAACAGATCGAACAGATTGTGCTGATGAATCTATAAAATTATTAGGTGCTGGACTGTTATTTGCAAAAGATAATGATGGACTACCTCTTCTATAAGATCGATCTAATGTAACTGCATCATCATCTAGTTCTTGATCATCTATAGCTTCTTCATCATCATCATCATCAAGACCATCGATAGGTTGAACTGCTGGACTCATTCCGGTAAACCCTCTTGGACCTAAACTTGGGACTGGTGATCCTAATCTAACAGAAGCTTGACGAAATGGTGATGTACCTGCAAACGAACCATCACCATTATTCTTGTTACTATTGTTGTTGTTGCTGCTGCTGCTGGGATCATCCCCTCGTTTGTTGATTGGTATAGAAGGTGACTGAGGTGAGCTCATTCTTTCTTCTGGTTAGTGTTGGATTCGATTTCTCAATGGTACTTGAAAAAAAAAAGGGAGAAAGAAAAAAAAAAAGATTGAATGATTCAGGTAATAATAATAAATAAGGAGGATCAAAAATTAAAACAATTATAATTGGGAAAAAGAATCTGCACGAGTACTGTGTGTAGAATTTTTTCTATTGTTGCGCTAAAACAATTTTTTTATTTTTATTGCAGCGAAAATGTAATTCTCGATTGTTTTAGCGGCGCTTGACGAGTTCGGTGTAACGTTGCCCTGGCAATCGGGGTCCGCCTGTTTAGAGTAGGAATTCCGGTCGGAGTGGTGTGAAAAGTTATTTATAAATTGTCGGTATACCGACTGGTTTTTTTATTCAAGCTCGGCGGCGATGCGGCGAGAACAATTTTTTTTTTTTTTTTTTTTTTTTTTTTTTAATAGT